>CM048751.1:293764157-293984157 GCA_026315105.1 Locusta migratoria | reverse complement strand
ATTTTAAATAATATTTACTACCGTACGTATTTGGCGATTAAATTTAACATCTGGCCGGATTGTTAACACACTGTACTTTCTTACTGAGGGCCATTGCTTCTATTGTTTAGTTTTTGGAATAAGCCATTTCCTGGTTTTGAGAATTCATAGGTCAGTTTTTATTTTTCTTGGGGTACGATTCTGCGTTCAGCAAATGTGGAATGAGAGCTACTACTTTTTAGTGGTCTAAGATGTTCTGTATATCTGCTTTTTAACTGAACAAAAATGCAACAGTTGAGAAAGGTCTGAAACATAACACAGGTACAACAGTGTCCCACAGATCAATTTAAAACATTATAACAGAAATTCAACACATCACAAAACATCTTGAAAGACTTATTACATCTTAATTCAATCCAAAATTAACAGGAGAATTAGTTAATGAAGAAATAAAACTCAATCAGAGGACTAAACTTCTATAAAACAGAAGAAACACTGAAAACAGAAACAATTTTCACAGACATGCAGATAAAAAAAACGGTATGGAAAAATCATGAGGCCCCAATTCTGAAATCATTATACCACACCCAGACTGCACAAACCTGACATCCCAGCATAGCCTACCCCCCCCCCCCCCCACACACACACACAAACAACATCTGTTGATCTGAAGACAGGGATACTGCCTGTATGCTGTGACCTGTATGATCGGTGTGTGTGCTTTTAGATAGCATGAGTAATTATGTGCTGACTGAGTGAAAGATGATTGTTTGTTTACAAGCATGATTTTGTATTTAAAAAGTAGCCAGTAGCTTCACTCTGATAGTGAGGTATAGGTTAACAGAGAGGCTTTTTCGTCGCAAGTGAGCGGCGATGGTATGAATTTTTGGGCTAACATCTGTGATTGATGGTACATTCTGTTGTTGTAATCTGGAATTTATGAGCAAAGCCACAAATTATTTATTATCTACAATACATAAGTATTAAGGTATTATCCAGTGTATGGGTTTTCCAACGATGTTATGGATCAAGGATGACAGATGGTAGCCCTGTCTTCAGTTATGCCATTATACACTACAAATACACAGGAAATAGAAGCCTAGACAACTCAAAACTAACAGAAAAAAATAGTAAATGAAACTATACCAAACACAGCAACATTAATATCATTTGACATAATTTTCATGTATACGGTACAAAGAAGAGTAGAAACCATCAATATCATAGAAAGGAAGCTCCAACTACAAGGTAAGATACCCACAACAATCACAGAAGAAATATCTACTCTATTCAAACTCACCACCAAACAAAATTAGGCCTACTTCACATTTAATAACAAATTTCACTCAACAGGAAAGGGATCCCCAATCAGTGGCTTCCTAGCTGACATTCATGAATCACATAGAAAACCAATCTTTAACAAAACTCTCAAACCAAAACAGTACATGATAAAATATTGGTACATATATTATCTTCATGTTATATGCCTAATAGATCAGCAACACTCCCACACAAAAGATTTTCATGATGACACTAAGTTCTCTATCGAAACACAGTTATAAAATTAAATTTTAGACCTCACTGTACATAATAGAAACAACAAATATGAATTCACAATTAACGGAAATTCTACAATGACCTGCACTGCGATTCATAACCAATTTAATCAGCCCGTTACCCAGTAGAAGGCAAGTTTGAGATTTCTACTACACCGAGTATCAGAACACAAATGAGTGCCTACACACAAGAACTGAACACAATAAAACAAGCCACACACGAAAATGGGGGCATCATACAAAAACAGTAGACCATAGCTGCCAACCTTTAGAAATGGCTGTCAGTAATGATGCGCAAGACCAAGGAGGACGTGGGGGCTACGGCCGTGTCCCAAGAATATTTTAAAAATTTAAGCCTGATACTGTATTCACAAATATCTGCCACGAACCGTATAAAAACTATTCTGTATCAAAAGAATTAGGTTAGGTGGAAGAACCTAAACATTTGTGTAAATACCGTGAGTGGCTTAGAAATATTCCGGTAGCTGCACAACACAGCTATGAAAAACAGGTACACGCGAGAAAAACCAGCAAAAGTTTTTCTTTTCAGAAACGAACTGGCTCATTTCCGCCACCCGGTAAAACACGTGGGCTGTTAAGCTTGAACGAAAGACGAGTATACTCTTAGACCATAGAATTTACATAGATCTTGGGTGTGTGAGCGTGTATTAGGTAGGTGTGTAGGACATTATAGGCGGGATTTAATCCAGATTTGTTCCAACGTAAATGCTATCTTTAACATTTTCTACAGCTTTGCTACGTTCTCAGGAATGAAAGAAATTATTTATATAAAACTTATATCGACTATTACCGAAATAAAGGTAGTACCTACTTCGATTTTCTCAAACCATATCACATCGTAAAACATCTAGCTTCTGTAATTTTTCACGAACTCAGTAAATATGACGATAAATCCGTAACAATTACGGACAATCCGTAATAGTTGGCAGCTATGGTAGACAGAATACAAATTTGAAATACAGCTCACAATAAACCAACAGACAGTATGCAACAAATGACATCCAATAAAAGCCACACACAAGTAACATTCCAGATAAGGACTGAAAATATATAAATAATTCCCCCCATCCCCACCACACACACATTAATCTCTCTGTAGATTAGATGTACACAAAAAAACACACATCACAAGTGTTAAAACCATTCCAAATCCCGCGCCACACCACAGACACGCTACGTAAACATAGCAATACATTACAGCCACCACAACACGATAAATTGCGGGTAATTTACCAGGACTCGTGTACTAGGGGTGGGTCGAAAATCGCGTATCTGTTAAGAGTCACAGTGATTTGGAAGTAGCAGTATTCACAGTCGCAACTTTACGGATTCTGACTGCGATTTCAGTCGCAGTTTAGAAGCGCAGTAGCACTAAAAGTAGCAAGTCGCAACTAAGAGTAGCAAGAAGCAGTTTGCACTCTGCCATCTGTTGGTCGAAGTTTGTACTAATATTTTTGCATTGGACAGGCTATAGAGTCTACCTGCGATTTCAGTGACAAATCGCGTTTAAGAGTCGCAAGTAGCAACTAAGAGGCGCAGTTTAGACTTTGCCGGCTGCCATCTGTTGGCCGAAATTGGTACTTCTAGCTTCCCGCTGTCTGCCTCGTGTATGTGTGGCTTTTTGTGTATGTGTTGGTCGAACGCCATCGGCTCAAACCAATCCGCTCGAACGTCCTCACTGGTCCAAACTGCGATTTCAGTGAAAAGTCGCGATTAAGAGTCCCAATTAGCAACTGAGAATAGCATTTAATATTCCGCCTTATGCTACTTGTTGACCAACTGTCGTACTTTCACTCTTGTGTTGTTTAGGGATGTTGTCGAATTAATGAGCAAGAAGATAATTTTCTTTGTGAAAATGTTTACACTTAGTGGCACTATTTTACCTGGCGGCAGCATTTACATGTTGTGAAGCAAAGCCTGGCATATATGTTTTTAGGTTATAGTTGGTAAAGACAACAAATGTGAATGCCAAATAAATATTGTCTTACGGACTTGATCCCTGTTTAAAATAATTTTTCGTCATAGAACCTATCACTATTATCGGAATTCAGAATACGTATGTTACATTGCAAATCTGGTTTCGACGAATATTTTTGCTTGCGTTATACATCGTACATAAAATAAAAATTCCAAGGGGGTGGTATCAAGTGGTCAACTAAATACAGGTAATTTTACGAAATGTTTAACAGTAGGCCAACTCCATTTTCAATGTGGACTATGTTAAGTACTGCTATATAGGAGTGAACTTTTATCTTTGAGGATTCTATAAAAATATTACACTTGAAGATAAACAATTTTTTTTCGCGTAAAGGAAATTTTTATTCTACCAGATTTGTTTTAGGTTTAGGAATGTTGTTTTCCATCTTTTTCCTTTTCGTACATTCCGTCATGTGATGACGTGAGTGAAAGCAGATGGGTGGTATCGAATCCTTCAGTATTATTAAAACTTTTGTTTACTGCAGTGGTGGCATAGTGTGCTTATGTTGGCAACGACTGATGAATGATCCTAGAAATCTAAATCATACAGAATGATTGAAATAATATTTTGTTTATCATAAAATAAATAATTAATGTTGTTCTTAATCTGTGGTTGTAAGATTTCTTGTGTGTAACCCTGTACAGTCAGTAAGTTAAAAATTCTTATAAAATGAAGCTTTAGTTGTTAACATGAGCACACTAGGTCGGCACATCGATTAGTAAAATATAACGCAAGCTCCTATCTATAGTTATTTGGCAGAATATGTAGTGATACCGAAAGGTTTTAAAGAAAAAATGTAATTTTCAGAAGTCATTCACGTTGTATTTCACATTTACTTATCTCTTTCAAATTGGTAAGTGACTTATATCACACAATGTTAAAAAAATCATTCATTCTACAGGCAAGAACATAGCACTTTCGTTGCACTGTTATAGATGCTGTGTGCCTAATCTACCAAATGTTTCTGTTAAGGTTGACTATAGGCCTACTTGCCGATTTCGGTTACACATTACTTGCGAATAACCTTCTCTTTTAATTATACATTACACACCAAACACTGAGATCGCTTTTATAAGACTAATTGACATTTGTCGATGTGTAAATAATCCCAACATTACACGTCAATTGAGCATCAATATTCTTTGTTTTGTATATATTTACATGTAGAAAGAGGATCTGTTATGGATGATATATATATTGCATTTGCCACACACATCGCATAAGTCACGGAAGTAGCAGATATCACGGAAGTAGCAGAAATCGCAGAAGTAGCAAAGTAGCAATATCAGTAGCAGAAATCGCAGAAGTAGCAATGTAGCAATATCAGTAGCAGAAATCGCAGAAGTAGCATTCAGAGTCACCGAAATCGCAGTTTGGGTGCGGAGGGATACATGTCGAGGATTTGTTCAGTGCGATTGTAAACAGTGACAAATGGCAACTAAGAATCACAGATATATAAAAGTAGCAGTCACAGAAATCACTGATATCGAAAAATCGCAGTTTAGCCCATCCCTATCGTGTACATCGCACGGAACGGCAGCACTATCGATATATATGGCTACTTCGACTCTCGCTCCGCTGTCGATAAAATAAGATGGCAGGAATAAATGCTGTACTGTACTCTACTACCTTTCTGGACCGGAGATTCGGGCGCTTCGCACCCTCACATACTAAAAAAAAAAAACTTCTCGTTTAACCTATACCTAACCTTCTTAAGGCTACGCGGTAACGCTTTAGCGTACGTAAATGTCATTTCCGGACAATATTTGAAGTAAAAATGAAACACCACATCAAAGATATTTGCATAACACGCATTTTAAGACAAGATTCGTTGAGGTAAAGTACCTAGAAGTGATTTACATACGGTCAAATTTAACCTATGAAGAAAAGAGTAATTTCACTTACGTTATTCACCACGCACACCTGAGCTGTATGCAAGTGGCACCAAATTCTTTCCTTCCGTAGCCGGGATACACTTTCGCAATGTCTGTTAAGAAAACTGGTAGTTTCTCACACGCGAGATTTTTTCCACTTAGTTTCAAATTATGGAAATATAGAAACTGAAAAAAGAAAGAGATCATCATTATCTCCCGGTCTCCCTTCCTTTTTAATAGACGATTTAAGAGATTTCCACAGTCAGTCTATATTCTATGTATGTACTAAGGGGTCCTCAGACGACATAAATTCCAGTGAATGATTTATAAACTCATGTTGGAAACCCGCTTCATTGAGACACTGATAAGACTGCCACCCGTCAGTAGTCACTCTTGTACCAGGTAAGATGAAATGTTTAATAAGAGGAACTACAGTCTCTTTCCACGTGAATGAACTCTCAATATGAAACATTTTTTGGATTCGCGTCCAATACCACCAAAAACCCACATTGTTTCGCTTTCACTTTTTAGAACTCGTCTTTTTCCATATTTGCGAGTCACAATATGCGATTCATCGATTTCGATGCCTTTCCCTTCACCTCCTATAGGAACACTTGTTAGTCACTATCACATAGCACAACTCTCTACAGAAATTTAAATAGTCGATAATTGTTTTCACGTTCACTCCGGACTCAGAAGCTTCCTCTTCCACAGTGTAATTGCGAAGCCAAAATACCACGATAAGTATACTCTGTTCCACACTCAATTTTGACATCTCGAACCATGAATTTTTAGTGATGCTGGTCCTGTTCCTGCACATAAATTGCCACGGGAAATCTATGTTCTCTGATCTTTTCACCAATGTGACGCACTCGTCGTTCCACAGTCTACACATTACCTTCGTGTATCTCAGGCAGTAATGCGTATTCACAGCAGAATTCTAAAGATTTCACTGGATCACTCAGACGAGGGATCAACAGTTTCCACGTCAACGACATTGAAGCACACTTTACAAACAACGGAGTGACAGACGTACACAAAAGCAATAACACGAATCTTCTCAATTCGAAATCACAATTCAAATCTGCCGCCTCGCACTTCTCACAACATCGACAACGGAGCGAGAGTCGAAGTAGCCGTATATATCGATAGTGGTGCCGTTCCGTTCGATGTACACGAGTCCTGATAAATTACCAAATTGCGACAAACATTGAGTTGCTAACAAAAAACTCAAAAAATAACATTAGAAAGCACGATAAAGTGAGGACGCCACCAAACACAAATGTAAACAACACGCTATACAGCCACATATTTCATCTTAAAACCCAGGAGAGAGAACAATGAATTTATTCGTTTTGGGATTGAAAACGTTTTGGCGTTGCAGATGACAATTTTAAAATATTTCACTGATTAATTAAAGGAACATTATCTCCGTAAATACATGTAGTCTATGCCTACAATATTTAGCCTACTTCTCGAATGTAAACAATTTAGCTAAATGTCGATATGTAATATCGAAAAATCTAATACACCTTCTGAAATTTAGGCACAGTAAGTAGCGAAACATTTTGGGTAATAAAAACACAAAAAGGTGTCTTATATAACGATGAATTCCTCTACATGTTCAAATGATGTGTGGAAGCAAAATCCTTGTCACATAAATTGCACTACACGCATTTTAATGCTTTGTTTTCTTTTCGCTCATATTCGATGACTGCATTTCAGAGAATTGCGACCAATTCTCACATCTAAAAGCATTCATTTTGTATCACTGCTACGACGCATAAGAACAAACGTCGCAAAAGTTTTGTACAAAACAGCTCAATTGCAATATTTGTAGTAGCCATTAAACACTTTAAACGTTCCAAGGTTAATAAATAATAATAATAATAAACGTCCAACACAAAAGCGTGTGCTTTTCGCGGGCTTGCCGTTGTGGGGAGGGGGTTGAGTTGGGACATTCTCCTAGCTATGATGGGGGTAAATGGACGTGGTTTCGACAGGTGAATTTCCTCTAGGCCGGTATTACACTATCAAATTATTTGTCAAACAATTGGACAAAGAAAAATTGGACGTAGTGTAATGGGAACGTCGTCCAATATTTCATCAAATCGGCCTTGGCCTAGATTTGATCAAAGAAATCGCTGGTCTTCTGTTTCCTGCAGCGAGAAATATGACCGCTTGGAGCGCTAGTAGTATACACTATACAGCTTCTTTGCCACCACAGCTGTTTTATTTGGAGGTTAAATATCTGACATTACTTGGACATCGTTTGTATTCGTAAACGTGGCTAGTAGTGGAATGTGTGTAGTGTTTTTCAGCAACAACAAAATTAAAATGAATGTATAAATCAGATGGAGCATTGTATAACAGGCGACAAGGCCAATTCACACTGTCCGTCACGACAATTCGCACAGCCCAATACCCTGCGGCTAGGGATGGGTCGAAAATCGCGTATCTGTTAAGAGTCACAGTGATTTGGAAGTAGCAGTATTCACAGTCGCAACTTTACGGATTCTGACTGCGATTTCAGTCGCAGTTTAGAAGCGCAGTAGCACCAAAAGTAGCAAGTCGCAACTAAGAGTAGCAAGAAGCAGTTTGCACTCTGCCATCTGTTGGTCGAAGTTTGTACTAATATCTTTGCATTGGACAGGCTATAGAGTCTACCTGCGATTTCAGTGACAAATCGCGTTTAAGAGTCGCAAGTAGCAACTAAGAGGCGCAGTTTAGACTTTGCCGGCTGCCATCTGTTGGCCGAAATTGGTACTTCTAGCTTCCCGCTGTCTGCCTCGTGTATGTGTGGCTTTTTGTGTATGTGTCGGTCGAACGCCATCGGCTCAAACCAATCCGCTCGAACGTCCTCACTGGTCCAAACTGCGATTTCAGTGAAAAGTCGCGATTAAGAGTCCCAATTAGCAACTGAATAGCATTTAATATTCCGCCTTATGCTACTTGTTGACCAACTGTCGTACTTTCACTCTTGTGTTGTTTAGGGATGTTGTCGAATTAATGAGCAAGAAGATAATTTTCTTTGTGAAAATGTTTACACTTAGTGGCACTATTTTACCTGGCGGCAGCATTTACATGTTGTGAAGCAAAGCCTGGCATATATGTTTTTAGGTTATAGTTGGTAAAGACAACAAATGTTAATGCCAAATAAATATTGTCTTACGGACTTGATCCCTGTTTAAAATAATTTTTCGTCATAGAACCTACAACTATTATGGGAATTCAGAATACGTATGTTACATTGCAAATCTGGTTTCGACGAATATTTTTGCTTGCGTTATACATCGTACGTAAAATAAAAATTCCAAGGGGGTGTTATCAAGTGGTCAACTAAGTACAGGTAATTTTACGCAATGTTTAACAGTAGGCCAACTCGATTTTCAATGTGGACTGTGTTAAGTACTGCTATATAGGAGTAAACTTGTATCTTTGAGGATTCTATAAAAATATTACACTTGAAAATAAGCAAGTTTTTCGCGTAATGGAAAATTTTATTTTATCAGATTTGTTTTAGGTTTAGGAATGTTGTTTTCCGTCTTTTTCCTTTTCGTACATTCCGTCCTGTGATGACGTGAGTGAAAGCAGATGGGTGGTATCGGCTCCTTCAGGGCATGAGTGAAAGCAGATGGGTGGTATCGGCTCCTTCAGGGCATGAGTGAAAGCAGATGGGTGGTATCGGCTCCTTCAGGGCATGAGTGAAAGCAGATGGGTGGTATCGGCTCCTTCAGGGCATGAGTGAAAGCAGATGGGTGGTATCGGCTCCTTCAGGGCATGAGTGAAAGCAGATGGGTGGTATCGGCTCCTTCAGTATTATTAAAACTTTTGTTTACTGCAGTGGTGGCATAGTGTGCTTATGTTGGCAACGACCGATGAATGATCCTAGAAATCTAAATCATACAGAATGATTGAAATAATATTTTGTTTATCATAAAATAAATAATTAATATTATTCTTAATCTGTGGTTGTAAGATTTCTTGTGTGTAACCCTTTACAGTCAGTAAGTTAAAAATTCTTATAAAATGAAGCTTTAGTTGCCAACATTAGCACACTAGGTCGGCACGTCGATTAGTAAAATATAACGCAAGCTCTTATCTATAGTGATACCGAAAGGTTTTAAAGAGAAAATGGAATTTTCCGAAGTCACTCACGTTGTATTTCACATTTACTTATCTCTTTCAAATTGGTAAGTGACTTATATCACACAATGTTAAAAAAAATCATTCATTCTACAGGCAAGAACATAGCACTTTCGTTGCACTGTTATAGTTGCTGTGTGCCTAATCTACCAAATGTTTCCGTTAAGGTAGACTATAGGCCTACTTGCCGATTTCGGTTACACATTACTTGCGAATAACCTCACTTAACTATACATTACACACCAAACACTGAAATAGCTTTTATAAAACTAATTGACATTTGTCGATGTGTAAATAATCCCAACATTACACGTAAACTGAGCATCAATATTCTTTTTTTGTATATATTTCCATGTAGGAAGAGGATCTGTTATGGATGATATATATATTGCATTTGCCACACACATCGCATAAGTCACGGAAGTAGCAGAAATCGCAGAAGTAGCAAAGTAGCAATATCAGTAGCAGAAATCGCAGAAGTAGCAAAGTAGCAATATCAGTAGCAGAAATCGCAGAAGTAGCATTCAGAGTCACCGAAATCGCAGTTTGAGCGCGGAGGGATACATGTGGAGGATTTTTACGTTGCGATTGTAAACAGTGACAAATCGCAACTAAGAATCACAGATATATAAAAGTAGCAGTCACAGAAATCACTGATATCGAAAAATCGCAGTTAAGCCCATCCCTACTACTAGCGCTTCAAGCGGTCACATTTCTCACTGCAGGAAACAGAAGACGAGCGATTTCTTTGATCAAATCTAGGCCGAGGCCGAGATTGGATGAAATATTGGACGATGTTCGCATTACACTACGTCCAATTTTTCTTTGTCCAATTCTTTGACAAATAATTTGATAGTGTAATACCGGCCTTATGTTAACTGTGGTGAGAAATATGACCGCTTTAAGCGCTAGCATCGCTGTAGCAGTTTTTGACGTACTGTTTGAAAACATAACCGCGTAATTCGTATTGCGTGTCGTCGCAACAACTAAATTTATGCAGTTGTATAAGGTTGATTATAAAAACCGGCTGCATCGAGCCGAAAGCTAGATAATTGCGGTATTCATTAGCGATCAAGTTAGTACTGTTTGCACGGCAGACGACGTAAAAATGAAAATTAATTGTCTCTGCACCAGTTTTGCAGCGGAGAAAGCAAAAATACATAATGACACTAATTCCCTACATATATTTAGCCAGACAAATGCTATTTACATGATACATAATACGCAAAATATAAATGTTTCAAAAGTTTTGTTTACTGCAATATTTAGAGCAGAACACCACTGCAGAAGCAAGCCAAGCGTCACCATTGTCAGTCTTCCAAACGACGAGAAGAACCGTTTTCGAGTGGTACAGCGGCTCTCGCCTCAGGTGTATCGGGTAATGCAGCCTAATATTACATATTTGTAGGAAACGACGAAGTACTTTGACAAGCTACACTGTAGTACAGCTTAAATTGTTGTGAGTGAACAAGGAGCGATGATATGTACAGTCTAGCTAGAAAAAGTACTTCGCTCCAAACATCAGATGTTAGGCCTTATTATACGATACACCTGAGGTGAGAGCCGCGGTACAAATAAAAACTGGTTCTGTGAATAAAGGCACGCTTCCAGATGTCTAGTCGTTGCAATTGTTGTACGCGTACATGCAATCTAAGTGTATAAGTAGATATTTGTAATCTATGTAATCAACAACTAAGGTTAATAACAAATATTCATCCGCCATTTTCAATGCACTGTGACAGATTCTTTTTGTCAAAGAAAATTTGATAGTTTAATGTCACCATTTCACTACGTCAAAGATTCTTTGTCACAGAATATTGGACAAAGAATCTTTGTCAAAGAAAATTTGATAGTGTAATACCGGCCTTATCCAATGAAACTTGCTTTGTTAACACAACAATCTTATTCGTATACACTGAGTTAGGCTTTTTGTTACTCTATTGTAAACTGTGAAGGATGAACAGCGACAAAATAATTAGCAGTGAACGGCCTGGCTGCTCTGCCGACGGCATAAAAAAGAAATCCTCGCGGTCCCGTAAGAAACTTTATTTATCTCGCTCTGACACCCACGGTTTTATCTAAGTGCGTTTTCTTTCCCCCCCCCCCCCCCCCCCTCTTCTAAATGCAGACACAACGCAACTGTAGTACAAACAACAGCTCAGCACTACACCGCCATTTTGAAGCAAATTTGACAAAATATTGGATGATAGTGTAATACCCCCTTTTGCGTTTCATCCAATTTCTTTGTCAAAAAATATGACCAATATTTCATCCAATTTTTTCGTCCAATAATTTGATAGTGTAATACCGGCCTTAACGTTTGCTGGCACGAGAGAGAGAGAGAGAGAGAGAGAGAGAGAGAGAGAGAGAGAGAGAGAGAGAGAGCAGTACTATTAAATGTAGTGCTTCAGGCTTTGAACTGTTTCTAGGACTATTTATACCCAACCCATTTTCGATTCCACCATTATGAAATTTTGAAGTGCAGGAAAATGTCTATTTTGTCCACGAGTTCTGTCTCCAGCCACACTTCAACGGCAACTTAATTCCAACTTCATTGGAAGGGGGGGGGGGAGGAGATAGAAGTTGCCATTGTTTGGCTTGTGGTTAACATGTTGCCAATAGATTGAAATGTTTATAGTAGGGATGGGCTAAACTGCGATTTTTCGATATCAGTGATTTCTGTGACTGCTACTTTTATATATCTGTGATTCTTAGTTGCGATTTGTCACTGTTTACAATCGCAACGTAAAAATCCTCCACATGTATCCCTCCGCACTCAAACTGCGATTTCGGTGACTCTGAATGCTACTTCTGCGATTTCTGCTACTGATATTGCTACTTTGCTACTTCTGCGATTTCTGCTACTGATATTGCTACTTCTGCGATTTCTGCTACTTCCGTGACTTATGCGATGTGTGTGGCAAATGCAATATATATATCATCCATAACAGATCCTCTTCCTACATGGAAATATATACAAAAAAAGAATATTGATGCTCAGTTTACGTGTAATGTTGGGATTATTTACACATCGACAAATGTCAATTAGTTTTATAAAAGCTATTTCAGTGTTTGGTGTGTAATGTATAGTTAAAAGTGAGGTTATTCGCAAGTAATGTGTAACCGAAATCGGCAAGTAGGCATATAGTCTACCTTAACAGAAACATTTGGTAGATTAGGCACACAGCAACTATAACAGTGCGACGAAAGTGCTATGTTCTTGCCTGTAGAATGAATGAATAGATTTTTTTAACATTGTGTGATATAAGTCACTTACCAATTTGAAAGAGATAAGTAAATGTGAAATACAACGTGAGTGACTTCTGAAAATTCCATTTTCTCTTTAAAACCTTTCGGTATCACTATAGATAAGAGCTTGCGTTATATTTTACTAATCGACGTGCCGACCTAGTGTGCTAATGTTGGCAACTAAAGCTTCATTTTATAAGAATTTTTAACTTACTGACTGTAAAGGGTTACACACAAGAAATCTTACAACCACAGATTAAGAATAATATTAATTATTTATTTTATGATAAACAAAATATTATTTCAATCATTCTGTATGATTTAGATTTCTAGGATCATTCATTGGTCGTTGCCAACATAAGCACACTATGCCACCACTGCAGTAAACAAAAGTTTTAATAATACTGAAGGAACCGATACCACCCATCTGCTTTCACTCATGCCCTGAAGGAGCCGATACCACCCATCTGCTTTCACTCATGTCATCACAGGACGGAATGTACGAAAAGGAAAAAGACGGAAAACAACATTCCTAAACCTAAAACAAATCTGATAAAATAAAATTTTCCATTACGCGAAAAACTTGTTTATTTTCAAGTGTAATATTTTTATAGAATCCTCAAAGATACAAGTTTACTCCTATATAGCAGTACTTAACACAGTCCACATTGAAAATCGAGTTGGCCTACTGTTAAACATTTCGTAAAATTACCTGTACTTAGTTGACCACTTGATACCACCCCCTTGGAATTTTTATTTTACGTACGATGTATAACGCAAGCAAAAATATTCGTCGAAACCAGATTTGCAATGTAACATACGTATTCTGAATTCCCATAATAGTTGTAGGTTCTATGACGAAAAATTATTTTAAACAGGGATCAAGTCCGTAAGACAATATTTATTTGGCATTCACATTTGTTGTCTTTACCAACTATAACCTAAAAACATATATGCCAGGCTTTGCTTCACAACATGTAAATGCTGCCGCCAGGTAAAATAGTGCCACTAAGTGTAAACATTTTCACAAAGAAAATTATGTTCTTGCTCATTAATTCGACAATATCCCTAAACAACACACGAGTGAAAGTACGACAGTTGGTCAACAAGTAGCATAAGGCGGAATATTAAATGCTATTCTCAGTTGCTAATTGCGACTCTTAATCGCGACTTTTCACTGAAATCGCAGTTTGGACCAGTGAGGACGTTCGAGCTCACTGGTTTGAGCCGATGGCGTTCGACCAACACATACACAAAAAGCCACACATACACGAGGCAGACAGCGGGAAGCTAGAAGTACCAATTTCGGCCAACAGATGGCAGCCGGCAAAGTCTAAACTGCGCCTCTTAGTTGCTACTTGCGACTCTTAAACGCGATTTGTCACTGAAATCGCAGGTAGACTCTATAGCCTGCCCAATGCAAAGATATTAGTACAAACTTCGACCAACAGATGGCAGAGTGCAAACTGCTTCTTGCTACTCTTAGTTGCGACATGCTACTTTTAGTGCTACTGCGCTTCTAAACTGCGACTGAAATCGCAGTCAGAATCCGTAAAGTTGCGACTGTGAATACTGCTACTTCCAAATCACTGTGACTCTTAACAGATACGCGATTTTCGACCCATCCCTAGTTTATAGAAAATCCATTTCCTGGTATGACCAACTACAGCACTGGCTATTTTAAGTACGGTTAAGGCGTCATGAGATTCATCTTTATGTCTTATTTAAATTACTTTATTTACTTCCGTCTGCGTTTATAGTCTGTGTAGGCATTGTGTAAGTGTTCAAATGTTTGTTAAGCGTATGGGACTTAACTACAGGGGTCAGCAGTCCCCAAACTTACAAACTACTTATTAACTAGCTAATACTGTACTAAATCATCCATGTCAGATGGAGGATTCAAACTCCCAACAGGGAATAGCCTCACACTGCTTATGTTTGTGCAAGCATATGGTAGTAACTCAGTTGGCTGGAAATACCTTACGAAGCTACACAGTTTTGAAAAATGCACTTAAAGTTACTACTGTACCTGCAGCATTGTATTTATGTTATACAAAGTGTAGCTAATTTACATTAAGAAATTAGATATTTTTTAATTTACAACTTTACTCTCACTTTATTTTAATGAAACTCATTAACTAACAATTTAAGTTGCAACATGCTGCCCATCAGACATATAAATGTAAATTGTGCTGACAAAAATGACGAAAATCTAGTGAAAAGTAGCAGTAATTGTAAGCTGTGTTACAAAAAAAGTGAGGAGAGTTAGAGTGCAATCGTAAATGGTGGTTTCACAAAACTGTTGCAAAATAAAATTGGTAACGGCAGATTACTCATGGTTGTGTGAAGCTTGTTACGGAAATGTGTGTAACAAGTTTATAAACATTATTAGAGGCCAGGATGTTTTAATCCTATTATTGCAAAAGGATTATGAAAAAAATGTGCTTCACTGGAAAGAAATACCAAACTCTAGGGAACACTGATAACAGTTGTTTAAAAGTAAACGAAAAAGCTGGTAAGTGTTCCGAAGCTTCCATTTCACATGAAACTAATAAATGGGCTACAGTGGAAAATACTGAGAAGAGTATCACAGATAAAAATAATGTAACAATTCTAGCAACATAGCAGAAAAATTTTGCAAATATCCATCAGATTTGATTTGGAGGACTGGTCATCTGCGAACCACAAAATCCGACAAACAAATCAGAAATTAAGACATTTTGTTTAAAATTTAAAAACAGAATACTTATCAGCAATTACGAAAAAGCTTACTTCGCAATGCATGGTCGACATCTTAATCTAGTAAAGTAGGACTTTCATCAAATGTAAACCAAGCTTTGTGTGAAATAATTCGAGATAACTGTGTAAACCGACAAGCCGTAAATGCTAATGCACTATAGGCATTTTCCTACTTGGTTTCAACAAGAACAGTTTTAAAACTATGTTATGTTTATTATTTTGCAATATTTCTAAGGTGATCTGTGTAACTCATTGACTGACTTACTGGGGATAATCATGCTTAATGAGGTAAGGGATTAGTGCCATCATATCAGTATCTTTTCCGTAACAAGGTAGCTGTAATGACACTGATAAAACACATTTAACAGACTATTACTTGTGTAGTTAAGCAGCAAGGCCTGCTTTTTTAAACTTATGTCTTTATAAACAATGCATGATTATGTAGAACATTCTTGCAATGAGTAAAACTTGCTATTAGTGAAATATTGTTACCATTTGCGAATATGAACTATTTCTGGACCTTTTCTGAGAACCACATGTCTGGTTTCCTTCAATTGACGGAATGATTTGTAGGCAGTGAAACCATGACATCTCAAACATGTAATCCTGAACTGTAAATATCCAACAACATGATTATGGAAACCTTTGTAAATGGGACACATGCATATGTTAGTTCAATGTTCAAATGTTTGTAAAGCTTATTGGACTTAACTATGGGATCATCAGTCCCTAAACTTACAAACTACTTATGAACTACTTACGAACTAGGACGGCACAAAGATCCATGCCCGAGGGGGGGATTCGAACCCCCGACCGTAGTGGCCATGCAGACCGTGACAAACGCCTCAGTCTCCTCGGCCACCGCGGCCGGCCATATGTTAGTAACAACTTTCATAATCTCTTAATTGTCACAAAGATACTGAAAATAGATGTACAATTTTATTATATGAAAGTAATCATCCTCTTATAACAAATTTATTTATGTTTGCAAGCACACATGCACATGTGTGCATATAGTTGTAGGTTGTTGTAATTCAGTAAGATGTTGACATTTACGAATGTCCCAAAGTCTTGACAGTCCTGGAAGATGTTTGGAGTAATATCAGTCTTCTGGAAGAAATGACATAAAATGGAAATTATATGAAGTGATGCTTTAAGTACATTCCTGGCCTTTGAAATTACTACACCACAAAGATGACGTGCTACAGAGGCAAAATTTAACCGACAGGAAGAATATGCCGTGATATGCAAATTATTAGCTTTTTGAAGCATTCACACAAGGTTGGCGCCAGTGGCGAAAGCTACAATGTTCTGACATGAGGTTAGTTTCCAGCCGATTTCTCATACACAAACAGCAATTGCCCGGCATTGCCTGGTGAAACATCGTCGTGATGCCTCGTGTAAGGAGGAGAAGTGCGTACTATCACGTTTCCAACTTTGATGAAGGTCGGATTGTAGCCTATCGTATTGCAACATTGCTGCTTGTGTAGGTCGTGATCAAATGACTGTTAGCAGAATATAGAATCAGTGGACTCAGAAGTGCAATATGGAACGCCGTTTTTGTGGCTTTAGGGCACACAACTTCTCAGGTCATTAGTGCCCAGATCGGAACAGAGATTTGCTAGATCTCGAAAAAATTTATAACTGCCAGAAAGGAGAGTATCAAGAGAAAGCTAAAACAGACGACAAATTTAGGGCTACACAGAGATGGTTAAAATTACAAGACAGTAAAACATGTCGCACCACCATCAATTCACCACAGGAGCACAGTGGTGCAGGGTCAGTTGTTAGCAAATGACTGTGGGTGAATCGGCAGTGACTGTGGGTGAATCGGCAGTGACCGATCCACAACCAGGCCAGGATGACCACCTCTTACCGAGAGCGGCGTGCGGTGGTCCTCCAAGCAGTCGGGGTCGGTTTTACGGTTCTTAGTTTATTGTCGTGGAGTGAGAACCACGAACTGTGCCAGGACAACAATACACCGGCGAAGAGCCCATTAAATATCGTCTGATGGGACGCAGAAAGTAGCCATCCGAGGCAAGAGCTGCTGCCTTGGATGCAATGTCGGTAGTCTGATTTCCGGGCACACTCACGTGGCCAGGGACCCACAGGAAACAAACGTGACAGCTTTTATCTGCTAGCAACAGAAGGGAGTGTTGGATTCAGTACATGACAGGACTGGTCGAGAAAGGGTCCTTAAGACTCTGCAGAGAATTAAGGGAGTAAGAGCAGATGGCATGTAAGGGATGGTGGTGACGGCGGATGTATAAAACAGCCTGGTGGAGGGTAAAAAGCTCAGCTGTGAAATTCGAGCACCGGTCAGGGAGCTTGTATTGGAAACGGTTGTCCCCGACGATGAAGGCAGATCCGACACCGTCAGTGCTCTTGGAACCATCAGTGTAAATAAATATGGCATTATCGAGTGGTCAAGGGTAATACAGCAGCTTCGACATACAGACTTGCAACAGGCTGGTATAAAATGCACCGGTCGCCAGGCGTAATCCTCGATGGTGAATAGAGTTGAGACGGCAGAGAATCAACGGCCGTGCAGAAGAGTATACAAGGCTCTGGCTGCCCTGTGTCATTGTAACAGAAACTGCTGAAGAGTGTCAACTAGAGACTAAGTCATTATAAAGAACTTGGCCCCATGGTGGAATACCAATGTCCGCAATGGTGGCATGCAGTTGCTCCATAGTGGATAAGCAGGGCAAACGACGTGCAGAATTTTGAACCCTACTCTCATCACCAATTAAGTAAATTCTCAGTCGTGACAATTAGCACTAGCAGCAGTGCCTGCAATTAAACTTAAGATACAGACGATACTTCACTTTGTATGGAGTATAGACAAAAGCATACAATCCATTCACACTTTGAGCAGCATATATACATCAATAGGAGAACACTAGAACAGTGAGCCACATTGCAGTTTGGTCGGCTTTCTAGTGCCGACAGTCGCGAGGTGGTGGACCGGTCAATGTAAGTGCTGTCGTCTCACAGACCACAGTTTGCTCAAAGGCAGTGACAGCGCAGAGTTTGGCTCAACATGTGCCACAATATATAACCACACCAGAGGACATCACAATGTGAGGCCATACATTCCATCTATATGAATATATTACAGTTTGCATAAATGAAAGCAACAAGTTATTTCAGAACAATGTCATCTATTATATATATTAACACTAAATTGTTTGAATTATATTTTTAACTACAGGTGTATGCAAAATTGTTCTTCCAATGACATTTCATCAAAGAAGGCACAGAAGTAGGGCATCATATCAAATTTTGTAATATAGAAGTTAATAACGAAGATTGAGAGTAACTTGCTGAAGAATATAGTTTCCACCTAGAAGCATCTGACACACATTGTTACAGAATTTCATCTCTCTCCAAGAAGGTGAGCAGATGTCATGTTAGATTTCAAATAAGCTTTACCATTACTTCTCCATGAACTACCAACTATCTTGGGGCACAGTAATTCAGTAATAATAAATCATAAAGTACCTTAGCTGCAACAACCAATCCATATCGGTGAACATGTATTTGTCAATGTGATAACACTCAAAGTTGACTCATCCAGTACACCACAGTACTGCCTTGCATGTGCCACTGAGTCACGCTTCCAGCAAAACAAACTTGCTTAGCAGCACAATCGTGTATCGCTGTACTAGTACTGCATGGGAAGTTACTGGCTCCATTCCATAAGTTACCTGCTGAAACAAATTAGAATGAGCAAGACTCACTACTGTAATGCTAGGTTATCAAAGGACCACATGGATGACATCACTGCTGAAGAAACAGGTAGAGATTCATCCTTTTTTATATTACCACAGATGATAATTGCTTCAAGTCACGGCTTTGATTACTGCACACATCCTCATCCCACAGACTGCCTATCAGACATGCAGTTTGGTGTTATATGACATGATACTGAATAACTGTAGTGCCAAATATTGGTACATTTTAAATTATTTACAACTACAGATGTATTCATTATGAAAGAGCATAACAAACTAAGTATTTCTACCTTATGGAGTATGTGTAACATGCAAGTTGAAAGTATCCGTTTGTATCTCAGAATAGATGTAGAGAACTCATTGCAGTCGATAGGAAATAATGTATTGTTACTATTTCAACTTTCAGCAAGAGGTTATTATGATGGTAGGCCTCCATTTGCACTTCAGGATTTTATTGCAGCTACCTAGTTGCTTTATTACAATTTTCAGCTGTAATTGTACAAAATAAATAGTACTTACAATTTGTCTAAAGAGAAGAGAGAACCTACACAAAATGAAGGAATACCAACAAGTGAAGGAACATATTTTTTGAGTAATCTGCATTACGATGAATCTGACTTTTGTGTTTCTGCTTTCCTCCATTCACGCAATAAATGTCTACAGATGTATACAACTTTATATGCAAAATAGTCATCTCAACCTCCAGTGGGAGGTACTAACAAATTCCTTGTGATCAGGAAGAGACTAAGGTCAAACCTTAAAGGTACAGCATTTCCACCTTGTTGAGACCTGGTGTGCAGTAATTTAGAAACTGTCATTTCATAGTACTTACCATCTGATAATCATTAAAATGTCTGACATTTTGTACTTTTCCCCCCATCTAAATAAAGTTTCTTCTTTACTACCATCGGCCAATACTTCAAATCACCTTCACAAAATATGTTTCACAGCTCCACCTTAGCAGATCACATTTGTACAGAAATGTGAAATTTTACACTTCATGTATCACAGAAAAATTTGGTGACTACAGTATCACTAGGTTGTATGTGGAATCTTAGTCTTAGGTAAAACAAGCAAGATTCACTGGTAGGTGCATATGAAAATAACAATCATGTCACCAAATAAGCAGACACCATCTAAAATACTGATTGTACACTGCAATATAGTTTACCTGTGCAAATAGGATAAACAATGGTTGGTATTTCACATCATCAGTTTCTTCACCCTGTGGGAGAAACTTGTGGAGATGGGGAGAAACACTGACATGCCAATGTCTAATCTTACAATTGCACAGCTGTATCTATGAAACTAAGGATTTGTATTTTCAAATAATACCTGAGCCCTCTATGAATTGCCTCTGCAGGTAATGCAAAGAAAATAACTGCAGCATACAGAGGTGTTTAAGCAGATGTTTCTACTCATTTAGCAGAACTTTTACAGGCTACGACCAACATGTAACATTATGTATTCTCTGCACGCCAGTTTACATTGAAGATCACAACAGACACAAATGTATGGAGAAAACAAATGCATTAATGCCTTAAGAGTTCCTATTAAGGACCAGTAGCAATTCACACCACAATGGGTGGCAGCAGATATCACAGAAACCATTAATACCATGCGATAGATCTTAGGAGTAAAACAAAGGTTGAGAGCTTCATAAACAGTTCAACCACCTTTAATAGCAGAGAAAAAACATACAAAATATTAGAATCTCCTGAATAAAAACTGTGTGAAAAAAATTCCACATTTTCACCTCCAGGTGGTGGTACAATGATCACTTTAATCAGAATTTACTGTACTTTCTGCCAACTTGGCACTGTTACATTTGATAATTGCCTAGTAATGTTAATAGCAGATGCAGTGTTTTCAGATTTTAACAACAGTCATTTCCAGTCGGTGGCAGTAGTGTTTGTGCATGCATTTGTACGCACGTGTATGCACACACTGTGTGCCATGCTTAGCTCTTACCTGCTGGTTGTTTTGAGAAATATGGTGATGCAGATGTCAAGCTAAGTCCATAATATGAATATAAAAATTTGTTCTAAAATGCTTGCATTATATAACTTGACAGGTATCCTGTACACCAATCACCTGATTCAAAAATTGCACCTGACTTGAATAAACCACATTTCACAGCAATGTTCTATGTTTAGTGATTACTTCCTCTTAAGAAAATTTTACAATAATTTTGAAGTATATTACTGCCAATTTTCTTTCTTTTTTTGCTTTGCAGCATACTTCTGTGCACTGTACCTGAAGTACTCAAGTTTATTTTTCCTTACAGAGTAAAGAAGCTTGGCATGTACAATGAAGGATAAAGGTGTGAGGGGAGGAGGGCAACACTAAATATCGTGTTCACAATATATGTGAGGTACTAAACCTACAAGAACACATTAACCATTTCCAAATTGGAGACACAATGTATAATTACAAAATTTTTACCACAATTTAGACACAGCGATTATTAAAAAAACCTCAGAAAATATAAATAAACTTATCTTTATACAGTTTGCTATACACATTTCACATTCTCAATTTGAGGCAAAATTTATTTTATTCGTAAATACACTGCATGAGCAAATTCAGAAGGCCATATACGCTTCCTATTGTATGCCATGAGGAAGCAACTATGTTTTATATATATCTCAAATTATAACACCATTTAGAAGAATAACAGGTGAACATGCAGTTATACTAACATTTCCAACTGAAAATACCTTAAGCACTGGAATAGGGGGTCTTCGCGACACACCTTAGGAGGCAACTATGCATAACAGCAAACATATCAGAGCACAGACTACAAGACAATAAAATGAAATTTTATACGGGTTTCATGGGGGGGGGGGGGGGCGGGAAGGCAAAGAACTGCAATAAAAATAAACTACATTTCTGAAGACTGATCATTTGGCACTCACTCAGAAGCATAAATTTATATCGAAAGTATTGTGAAACACAGTTGTTTCCACTGGAAAGAGATAATAAAAATAATAATAATTATTATTATTCTGCATTTCAAGATCAAATGCCATTTACATATACATTGCATGAAAAGGAGTAACATGAAACTGATATACGTTACTTTAATCATTAACGAAAAGGCAAGTGACAGTCTCAAATATTATATCTACAGTCAAAGGCAGTGGTACAGGCACACACAAACATGGGTCACAGAGAGATGTATTAACAAGATGCAATGAAGACAGTCACTTACTACAACAGATGCAAGACACATTCACAGCTGCAGGCATAGAAATGGCAGCATATGCATAGGCACAGGACCATATTAAAGCTACAATCAATGGCACAGAACATTAAAGGCACAAGCACAGTTACATATTAATGTGTCCACTGCAAATATAGACATAACCACATAGTAACACCACAGTATTGAATGCACAGACACATGTAAATACAACAGGTGCAAGTGCAGCTTAATAGTCTTGCTGACATAGCCAAAAGCAAACTGTCCGCTGCAAATATAGACATTTGTGTCTCAAAATGGGCAAAGGCGCATAATATCATGGCAACACATATCAGAGCACAGACTACAAGACAATAAAATGAAATTTTATACGGGTTTCATGGGGGGGGGGGGGGCGGGAAGGCAAAGAACTGCAATAAAAATAAACTACATTTCTGAAGACTGATCATTTGGCACTCACTCAGAAGCTTAAATTTATATCGAAAGTATTGTGAAACAGTTGTTTCCACTGGAAAGAGATAATAAAAATAATAATAATTATTATTATTATTCTGCATTTCAAGATCAAATACCATTTACATATACATTGCATGAAAAGGAGTAACATGAAACTGATATACGTTACTTTAATCATTAACGAAAAGGCAAGTGACAGTCTCAAATATTATATCTACAGTCAAAGGCAGTGGTACAGGCGCACACAAACATGGGTCACAGAGAGATGTATTAACAAGATGCAATGAAGACAGTCACTTACTACAACAGATGCAAGACACATTCACAGCTGCAGGCATAGAAATGGCAGCATATGCATAGGCACAGGACCATATTAAAGCTACAATCAATGGCACAGAACATTAAAGGCACAAGCACAGTTACATATTAATGTGTCCACTGCAAATATAGACATAACCACATAGTAACACCACAGTATTGAATGCACGGACACATGTAAATACAACAGGTGCAAGTGCAGCTTAATAGTCTTGCTGACATAGCCAAAAGCAAACTGTCCGCTGCAAATATAGACATTTGTGTCTCAAAATGGGCAAAGGCGCATAATATCATGGCAACACATATCAGAGCACAGACTACAAGACAATAAAATGAAATTTTATACGGGTTTCATGGGGGGGGGGGGGGGAAGGCAAAGAACTGCAATAAAAATAAACTACATTTCTGAAGACTGATCATTTGGCACTCACTCAGAAGCATAAATTTATATCGAAAGTATTGTGAAACACAGTTGTTTCCACTGGAAAGAGATAATAAAAATAATAATAATTATTATTATTATTCTGCATTTCAAGATCAAATACCATTTACATATACATTGCATGAAAAGGAGTAACATGAAACTGATATACGTTACTTAATCATTAACGAAAAGGCAAGTGACAGTCTCAAATATTATCTCTACAGTCAAAGGCAGTGGTACAGGCGCACACAAACATGGGTCACAGAGAGATGTATTAACAAGATGCAATGAAGACAGTCACTTACTACAACAGATGCAAGACACATTCACAGCTGCAGGCATAGAAATGGCAGCATATGCATAGGCACAGGACCATATTAAAGCTACAATCAATGGCACAGAACATTAAAGGCACAAGCACAGTTACATATTAATGTGTCCACTGCAAATATAGACATAACCACATAGTAACACCACAGTATTGAATGCACAGACACATGTAAATACAACAGGTGCAAGTGCAGCTTAATAGTCTTGCTGACATAGCCAACAGCAAACTGTCCGCTGCAAATATAGACATTTGTGTCTCAAAATGGGCAAAGGCGCATAATATCATGGCAACACATATCAGAGCACAGACTACAAGACAATAAAATGAAATTTTATACGGGTTTCATGGGGGGGGGGGGGGGGGGGGAAGGCAAAGAACTGCAATAAAAATAAACTACATTTCTGAAGACTGATCATTTGGCACTCACTCAGAAGCATAAATTTATATCGAAAGTATTGTGAAACACAGTTGTTTCCACTGGAAAGAGATAATAAAAATAATAATAATTATTATTATTATTCTGCATTTCAAGATCAAATACCATTTACATATACATTGCATGAAAAGGAGTAACATGAAACTGATATACGTTACTTAATCATTAACGAAAAGGCAAGTGACAGTCTCAAATATTATATCTACAGTCAAAGGCAGTGGTACAGGCACACACAAACATGGGTCACAGAGAGATGTATTAACAAGATGCAATGAAGACAGTCACTTACTACAACAGATGCAAGACACATTCACAGCTGCAGGCATAGAAATGGCAGCATATGCATAGGCACAGGACCATATTAAAGCTACAATCAATGGCACAGAACATTAAAGGCACAAGCACAGTTACATATTAATGTGTCCACTGCAAATATAGACATAACCACATAGTAACACCACAGTATTGAATGCACAGACACATGTAAATACAACAGGTGCAAGTGCAGCTTAATAGTCTTGCTGACATAGCCAACAGCAAACTGTCCGCTGCAAATATAGACATTTGTGTCTCAAAATGGGCAAAGGCGCATAATATCATGGCAACACATATCAGAGCACAGACTACAAGACAATAAAATGAAATTTTATACGGGTTTCATGGGGGGGGGGGGGGAAGGCAAAGAACTGCAATAAAAATAAACTACATTTCTGAAGACTGATCATTTGGCACTCACTCAGAAGCATAAATTTATATCGAAAGTATTGTGAAACACAGTTGTTTCCACTGGAAAGAGATAATAAAAATAATAATAATAATTATTATTATTCTGCATTTCAAGATCAAATACCATTTACATATACATTGCATGAAAAGGAGTAACATGAAACTGATATACGTTACTTAATCATTAACGAAAAGGCAAGTGACAGTCTCAAATATTATATCTACAGACAAAGGCAGTGGTACAGGCGCACACAAACATGGGTCACAGAGAGATGTATTAACAAGATGCAATGAAGACAGTCACTTACTACAACAGATGCAAGACACATTCACAGCTGCAGGCATAGAAATGGCAGCATATGCATAGGCACAGGACCATATTAAAGCTACAATCAATGGCACAGAACATTAAAGGCACAAGCACAGTTACATATTAATGTGTCCACTGCAAATATAGACATAACCACATAGTAACACCACAGTATTGAATGCACAGACACATGTAAATACAACAGGTGCAAGTGCAGCTTAATAGTCTTGCTGACATAGCCAACAGCAAACTGTCCGCTGCAAATATAGACATTTGTGTCTCAAAATGGGCAAAGGCGCATAATATCATGGCAACACATATCAGAGCACAGACTACAAGACAATAAAATGAAATTTTATACGGGTTTCATGGGGGGGGGGGGGGGGGAAGGCAAAGAACTGCAATAAAAATAAACTACATTTCTGAAGACTGATCATTTGGCACTCACTCAGAAGCATAAATTTATATCGAAAGTATTGTGAAACACAGTTGTTTCCACTGGAAAGAGATAATAAAAATAATAATAATAATTATTATTATTCTGCATTTCAAGATCAAATACCATTTACATATACATTGCATGAAAAGGAGTAACATGAAACTGATATACGTTACTTAATCATTAACGAAAAGGCAAGTGACAGTCTCAAATATTATATCTACAGTCAAAGGCAGTGGTACAGGCGCACACAAACATGGGTCACAGAGAGATGTATTAACAAGATGCAATGAAGACAGTCACTTACTACAACAGATGCAAGACACATTCACAGCTGCAGGCATAGAAATGGCAGCATATGCATAGGCACAGGACCATATTAAAGCTACAATCAATGGCACAGAACATTAAAGGCACAAGCACAGTTACATATTAATGTGTCCACTGCAAATATAGACATAACCACATAGTAACACCACAGTATTGAATGCACAGACACATGTAAATACAACAGGTGCAAGTGCAGCTTAATAGTCTTGCTGACATAGCCAAAAGCAAACTGTCCGCTGCAAATATAGACATTTGTGTCTCAAAATGGGCAAAGGCGCATAATATCATGGCAACACATATCAGAGCACAGACTACAAGACAATAAAATGAAATTTTATACGGGTTTCATGGGGGGGGGGGGGGGGAAGGCAAAGAACTGCAATAAAAATAAACTACATTTCTGAAGACTGATCATTTGGCACTCACTCAGAAGCATAAATTTATATCGAAAGTATTGTGAAACACAGTTGTTTCCACTGGAAAGAGATAATAAAAATAATAATAATTATTATTATTATTCTGCATTTCAAGATCAAATACCATTTACATATACATTGCATGAAAAGGAGTAACATGAAACTGATATACGTTACTTAATCATTAACGAAAAGGCAAGTGACAGTCTCAAATATTATATCTACAGTCAAAGGCAGTGGTACAGGCGCACACAAACATGGGTCACAGAGAGATGTATTAACAAGATGCAATGAAGACAGTCACTTACTACAACAGATGCAAGACACATTCACAGCTGCAGGCATAGAAATGGCAGCATATGCATAGGCACAGGACCATATTAAAGCTACAATCAATGGCACAGAACATTAAAGGCACAAGCACAGTTACATATTAATGTGTCCACTGCAAATATAGACATAACCACATAGTAACACCACAGTATTGAATGCACAGACACATGTAAATACAACAGGTGCAAGTGCAGCTTAATAGTCTTGCTGACATAGCCAACAGCAAACTGTCCGCTGCAAATATAGACATTTGTGTCTCAAAATGGGCAAAGGCGCATAATATCATGGCAACACATATCAGAGCACAGACTACAAGACAATAAAATGAAATTTTATACGGGTTTCATGGGGGGGGGGGGGGGGAAGGCAAAGAACTGCAATAAAAATAAACTACATTTCTGAAGACTGATCATTTGGCACTCACTCAGAAGCATAAATTTATATCGAAAGTATTGTGAAACACAGTTGTTTCCACTGGAAAGAGATAATAAAAATAATAATAATAATTATTATTATTCTGCATTTCAAGATCAAATACCATTTACATATACATTGCATGAAAAGGAGTAACATGAAACTGATATACGTTACTTAATCATTAACGAAAAGGCAAGTGACAGTCTCAAATATTATATCTACAGTCAAAGGCAGTGGTACAGGCGCACACAAACATGGGTCACAGAGAGATGTATTAACAAGATGCAATGAAGACAGTCACTTACTACAACAGATGCAAGACACATTCACAGCTGCAGGCATAGAAATGGCAGCATATGCATAGGCACAGGACCATATTAAAGCTACAATCAATGGCACAGAACATTAAAGGCACAAGCACAGTTACATATTAATGTGTCCACTGCAAATATAGACATAACCACATAGTAACACCACAGTATTGAATGCACAGACACATGTAAATACAACAGGTGCAAGTGCAGCTTAATAGTCTTGCTGACATAGCCAAAAGCAAACTGTCCGCTGCAAATATAGACATTTGTGTCTCAAAATGGGCAAAGGCGCATAATATCATGGCAACACATATCAGAGCACAGACTACAAGACAATAAAATGAAATTTTATACGGGTTTCATGGGGGGGGGGGGGGGGGGGAAGGCAAAGAACTGCAATAAAAATAAACTACATTTCTGAAGACTGATCATTTGGCACTCACTCAGAAGCATAAATTTATATCGAAAGTATTGTGAAACACAGTTGTTTCCACTGGAAAGAGATAATAAAAATAATAATAATTATTATTATTATTCTGCATTTCAAGATCAAATACCATTTACATATACATTGCATGAAAAGGAGTAACATGAAACTGATATACGTTACTTAATCATTAACGAAAAGGCAAGTGACAGTCTCAAATATTATATCTACAGTCAAAGGCAGTGGTACAGGCGCACACAAACATGGGTCACAGAGAGATGTATTAACAAGATGCAATGAAGACAGTCACTTACTACAACAGATGCAAGACACATTCACAGCTGCAGGCATAGAAATGGCAGCATATGCATAGGCACAGGACCATATTAAAGCTACAATCAATGGCACAGAACATTAAAGGCACAAGCACAGTTACATATTAATGTGTCCACTGCAAATATAGACATAACCACATAGTAACACCACAGTATTGAATGCACAGACACATGTAAATACAACAGGTGCAAGTGCAGCTTAATAGTCTTGCTGACATAGCCAAAAGCAAACTGTCCGCTGCAAATATAGACATTTGTGTCTCAAAATGGGCAAAGGCGCATAATATCATGGCAACACATATCAGAGCACAGACTACAAGACAATAAAATGAAATTTTATACGGGTTTCATGGGGGGGGGGGGGGGGGAAGGCAAAGAACTGCAATAAAAATAAACTACATTTCTGAAGACTGATCATTTGGCACTCACTCAGAAGCATAAATTTATATCGAAAGTATTGTGAAACACAGTTGTTTCCACTGGAAAGAGATAATAAAAATAATTATTATTATTATTCTGCATTTCAAGATCAAATACCATTTACATATACATTGCATGAAAAGGAGTAACATGAAACTGATATACGTTACTTAATCATTAACGAAAAGGCAAGTGACAGTCTCAAATATTATATCTACAGTCAAAGGCAGTGGTACAGGCGCACACAAACATGGGTCACAGAGAGATGTATTAACAAGATGCAATGAAGACAGTCACTTACTACAACAGATGCAAGACACATTCACAGCTGCAGGCATAGAAATGGCAGCATATGCATAGGCACAGGACCATATTAAAGCTACAATCAATGGCACAGAACATTAAAGGCACAAGCACAGTTACATATTAATGTGTCCACTGCAAATATAGACATAACCACATAGTAACACCACAGTATTGAATGCACAGACACATGTAAATACAACAGGTGCAAGTGCAGCTTAATAGTCTTGCTGACATAGCCAAAAGCAAACTGTCCGCTGCAAATATAGACATTTGTGTCTCAAAATGGGCAAAGGCGCATAATATCATGGCAACACATATCAGAGCACAGACTACAAGACAATAAAATGAAATTTTATACGGGTTTCATGGGGGGGGGGGGGGGGGGGGGGGAAGGCAAAGAACTGCAATAAAAATAAACTACATTTCTGAAGACTGATCATTTGGCACTCACTCAGAAGCTTAAATTTATATCGAAAGTATTGTGAAACACAGTTGTTTCCACTGGAAAGAGATAATAAAAATAATTATTATTATTATTCTGCATTTCAAGATCAAATACCATTTACATATACATTGCATGAAAAGGAGTAACATGAAACTGATATACGTTACTTAATCATTAACGAAAAGGCAAGTGACAGTCTCAAATATTATATCTACAGTCAAAGGCAGTGGTACAGGCACACACAAACATGGGTCACAGAGAGATGTATTAACAAGATGCAATGAAGACAGTCACTTACTACAACAGATGCAAGACACATTCACAGCTGCAGGCATAGAAATGGCAGCATATGCATAGGCACAGGACCATATTAAAGCTACAATCAATGGCACAGAACATTAAAGGCACAAGCACAGTTACATATTAATGTGTCCACTGCAAATATAGACATAACCACATAGTAACACCACAGTATTGAATGCACAGACACATGTAAATACAACAGGTGCAAGTGCAGCTTAATAGTCTTGCTGACATAGCCAAAAGCAAACTGTCCGCTGCAAATATAGACATTTGTGTCTCAAAATGGGCAAAGGCGCATAATATCATGGCAACACATATCAGAGCACAGACTACAAGACAATACAATGAAATTTTATACGGGTTTCATGGGGGGGGGGGGGGAGGCAAAGAACTGCAATAAAAATAAACTACATTTCTGAAGACTGATCATTTGGCACTCACTCAGAAGCATAAATTTATATCGAAAGTATTGTGAAACACAGTTGTTTCCACTGGAAAGAGATAATAAAAATAATTATTATTATTATTCTGCATTTCAAGATCAAATACCATTTACATATACATTGCATGAAAAGGAGTAACATGAAACTGATATACGTTACTTAATCATTAACGAAAAGGCAAGTGACAGTCTCAAATATTATATCTACAGTCAAAGGCAGTGGTACAGGCGCACACAAACATGGGTCACAGAGAGATGTATTAACAAGATGCAATGAAGACAGTCACTTACTACAACAGATGCAAGACACATTCACAGCTGCAGGCATAGAAATGGCAGCATATGCATAGGCACAGGACCATATTAAAGCTACAATCAATGGCACAGAACATTAAAGGCACAAGCACAGTTACATATTAATGTGTCCACTGCAAATATAGACATAACCACATAGTAACACCACAGTATTGAATGCACAGACACATGTAAATACAACAGGTGCAAGTGCAGCTTAATAGTCTTGCTGACATAGCCAACAGCAAACTGTCCGCTGCAAATATAGACATTTGTGTCTCAAAATGGGCAAAGGCGCATAATATCATGGCAACACATATCAGAGCACAGACTACAAGACAATAAAATGAAATTTTATACGGGTTTCATGGGGGGGGGGGGGGGGAAGGCAAAGAACTGCAATAAAAATAAACTACATTTCTGAAGACTGATCATTTGGCACTCACTCAGAAGCATAAATTTATATCGAAAGTATTGTGAAGCACAGTTGTTTCCACTGGAAAGAGATAATAAAAATAATTATTATTATTATTCTGCATTTCAAGATCAAATACCATTTACATATACATTGCATGAAAAGGAGTAACATGAAACTGATATACGTTACTTAATCATTAACGAAAAGGCAAGTGACAGTCTCAAATATTATATCTACAGTCAAAGGCAGTGGTACAGGCGCACACAAACATGGGTCACAGAGAGATGTATTAACAAGATGCAATGAAGACAGTCACTTACTACAACAGATGCAAGACACATTCACAGCTGCAGGCATAGAAATGGCAGCATATGCATAGGCACAGGACCATATTAAAGCTACAATCAATGGCACAGAACATTAAAGGCACAAGCACAGTTACATATTAATGTGTCCACTGCAAATATAGACATAACCACATAGTAACACCACAGTATTGAATGCACAGACACATGTAAATACAACAGGTGCAAGTGCAGCTTAATAGTCTTGCTGACATAGCCAAAAGCAAACTGTCCGCTGCAAATATAGACATTTGTGTCTCAAAATGGGCAAAGGCGCATAATATCATGGCAACACATATCAGAGCACAGACTACAAGACAATAAAATGAAATTTTATACGGGTTTCATGGGGGGGGGGGGGGGAAGGCAAAGAACTGCAATAAAAATAAACTACATTTCTGAAGACTGATCATTTGGCACTCACTCAGAAGCATAAATTTATATCGAAAGTATTGTGAAGCACAGTTGTTTCCACTGGAAAGAGATAATAAAAATAATTATTATTATTATTCTGCATTTCAAGATCAAATACCATTTACATATACATTGCATGAAAAGGAGTAACATGAAACTGATATACGTTACTTAATCATTAACGAAAAGGCAAGTGACAGTCTCAAATATTATATCTACAGTCAAAGGCAGTGGTACAGGCGCACACAAACATGGGTCACAGAGAGATGTATTAACAAGATGCAATGAAGACAGTCACTTACTACAACAGATGCAAGACACATTCACAGCTGCAGGCATAGAAATGGCAGCATATGCATAGGCACAGGACCATATTAAAGCTACAATCAATGGCACAGAACATTAAAGGCACAAGCACAGTTACATATTAATGTGTCCACTGCAAATATAGACATAACCACATAGTAACACCACAGTATTGAATGCACAGACACATGTAAATACAACAGGTGCAAGTGCAGCTTAATAGTCTTGCTGACATAGCCAAAAGCAAACTGTCCGCTGCAAATATAGACATTTGTGTCTCAAAATGGGCAAAGGCGCATAATATCATGGCAACACATATCAGAGCACAGACTACAAGACAATAAAATGAAATTTTATACGGGTTTCATGGGGGGGGGGGGGGGGAAGGCAAAGAACTGCAATAAAAATAAACTACATTTCTGAAGACTGATCATTTGGCACTCACTCAGAAGCTTAAATTTATATCGAAAGTATTGTGAAACACAATTGTTTCCACTGGAAAGAGATAATAAAAATAATTATTATTATTATTCTGCATTTCAAGATCAAATACCATTTACATATACATTGCATGAAAAGGAGTAACATGAAACTGATATACGTTACTTAATCATTAACGAAAAGGCAAGTGACAGTCTCAAATATTATATCTACAGTCAAAGGCAGTGGTACAGGCACACACAAACATGGGTCACAGAGAGATGTATTAACAAGATGCAATGAAGACAGTCACTTACTACAACAGATGCAAGACACATTCACAGCTGCAGGCATAGAAATGGCAGCATATGCATAGGCACAGGACCATATTAAAGCTACAATCAATGGCACAGAACATTAAAGGCACAAGCACAGTTACATATTAATGTGTCCACTGCAAATATAGACATAACCACATAGTAACACCACAGTATTGAATGCACAGACACATGTAAATACAACAGGTGCAAGTGCAGCTTAATAGTCTTGCTGACATAGCCAAAAGCAAACTGTCCGCTGCAAATATAGACATTTGTGTCTCAAAATGGGCAAAGGCGCATAATATCATGGCAACACATATCAGAGCACAGACTACAAGACAATAAAATGAAATTTTATACGGGTTTCATGGGGGGGGGGGGGGGGGGGGGGAAGGCAAAGAACTGCAATAAAAATAAACTACATTTCTGAAGACTGATCATTTGGCACTCACTCAGAAGCATAAATTTATATCGAAAGTATTGTGAAACACAGTTGTTTCCACTGGAAAGAGATAATAAAAATAATTATTAATATTATTCTGCATTTCAAGATCAAATACCATTTACATATACATTGCATGAAAAGGAGTAACATGAAACTGATATACGTTACTTAATCATTAACGAAAAGGCAAGTGACAGTCTCAAATATTATATCTACAGTCAAAGGCAGTGGTACAGGCGCACACAAACATGGGTCACAGAGAGATGTATTAACAAGATGCAATGAAGACAGTCACTTACTACAACAGATGCAAGACACATTCACAGCTGCAGGCATAGAAATGGCAGCATATGCATAGGCACAGGACCATATTAAAGCTACAATCAATGGCACAGAACATTAAAGGCACAAGCACAGTTACATATTAATGTGTCCACTGCAAATATAGACATAACCACATAGTAACACCACAGTATTGAATGCACAGACACATGTAAATACAACAGGTGCAAGTGCAGCTTAATAGTCTTGCTGACATAGCCAACAGCAAACTGTCCGCTGCAAATATAGACATTTGTGTCTCAAAATGGGCAAAGGCGCATAATATCATGGCAACACATATCAGAGCACAGACTACAAGACAATAAAATGAAATTTTATACGGGTTTCATGGGGGGGGGGGGGGGGGGGGGGAAGGCAAAGAACTGCAATAAAAATAAACTACATTTCTGAAGACTGATCATTTGGCACTCACTCAGAAGCATAAATTTATATCGAAAGTATTGTGAAACACAGTTGTTTCCACTGGAAAGAGATAATAAAAATAATTATTATTATTATTCTGCATTTCAAGATCAAATACCATTTACATATACATTGCATGAAAAGGAGTAACATGAAACTGATATACGTTACTTAATCATTAACGAAAAGGCAAGTGACAGTCTCAAATATTATATCTACAGTCAAAGGCAGTGGTACAGGCGCACACAAACATGGGTCACAGAGAGATGTATTAACAAGATGCAATGAAGACAGTCACTTACTACAACAGATGCAAGACACATTCACAGCTGCAGGCATAGAAATGGCAGCATATGCATAGGCACAGGACCATATTAAAGCTACAATCAATGGCACAGAACATTAAAGGCACAAGCACAGTTACATATTAATGTGTCCACTGCAAATATAGACATAACCACATAGTAACACCACAGTATTGAATGCACAGACACATGTAAATACAACAGGTGCAAGTGCAGCTTAATAGTCTTGCTGACATAGCCAACAGCAAACTGTCCGCTGCAAATATAGACATTTGTGTCTCAAAATGGGCAAAGGCACATAATCTCACGGCAACACTTGCGTCTCAAGGTAACACTACATTTTTAAAGGCATACGCACAGTGAAATGTCAGCACATGTGCAAGGCATAGGCAAGTATCGCAGTTGCAATGCAGCAGTTGCAGTTGTAGTCATATTCATAACAATACCTGTTTGAAGTATTGATTTGAAGATAAATGCTGTGTGTTAATATACTGTACCTGGCTCTGTGTGTGTGTGTGTGTGTGTGTGTGTGTGTGTGTGTGTGTGTGTGTGTGTCTTTGAGGAAACTATTATAATTATATTTTTAACACACATGTAGGTCACCCTATTAAAGATAGTCCAAGAAATCATCTTAACTGCAGTGGAAGTCAACAAATTGCACATCTCTTTATTCTTCTCCACTGATGAAAGGTTATTATAAAATTAGTTATTCTAGAATACATCTATAGTATCTACTTCCATGTCGTGATAGCATTCTCTGAAAAGTTGACTCTTTTTTCATCTGTTAAGGTTACAATTATCATGAAATTTACAAGTTGTCAATTAACAGCCAGTGCTTTATGTTTGGGCACCATATTTATATATTTAATTCATGGCAATTCATTAAACATTTGATGAAACAGTGTTACAGTGATAGACATATGTAAGGAATTCCATCTGACAAATGGTTTAGCTGAATTTAGGGATACGTCAACACTACTTGCTCAAAAATGCGAGAGGTGCAGAAAAATTCTATCTAGGCATACAAATATTATCTGTGGGAAAGTACCAGTGCATTTTCTCCCCCATGATGTTAGAGTTTAATACCCATGTATTTAGATGCAGTGTTTATAACCTAGTTTTACCTTCCAGTACATAAAATAATGCAATGTAAACCACTGGCCTACAGAGTGTGATTTGTAGACACACTTAACAAACAAAAGTAGTATTTGCAGTTCCTGATTTATTTACCACTGAAAATAAGGTTAGTAGTGATCTTTATGTAAATTGGAACTGGGGAAATTTATTTTTCCTTGACATACCTTTTGTGGATTTGCAGTATTCTGCAGCTCATAATCTGTTATGACTTTGCAAAGTACTTGACAGTGGCACTTACGATTGTATTCTCCTCCACTGAAGTTCAATCCTAAATTGGAAGAAAATATAGACAAAAGACATTAATAATAAAACACATATGCAACATAATAGAAATGTTCATGTCTTTCTACATACAGTTTTGCACATCTTGAATTACTGTTTCAATCTTGAGAGTAACAATATGATTTAATCACAAAATTTGTGCTGGTAAGCATTATGTTTACAGTAAATACATTGGAATATCAGCATCATCACAAAATTCACAGTAAATTGTCAATATGTAACTAGTTCACATAGTTCATACCATACTACAAACTTCCTATGCACAAAGCATTGAGCAGTGGTTCTACACAAACAGTGTAAATATTTTCTTAAAAATACTAGTCGGTTTTAATGAAGAGGACATAAGAAACAGACCTTGCTTTCATCACAGGAAGATAAAATAATTTGTCTACTTCTAAAGAGTAGCACATCAATAGCCTTTTGCAGGAGGATGTTTAAAACATTTTTATTAATTTACTCCGATACAAGATAGTGTGATGCAATGGTAACTATTTAGTATTTGCAAATGGTTCACATTGAAAGACAAGTTTATAAAATCTGTTCTGCAACCGGAGACAGTTAAAATGTATTTGAAACATTTGTACAGTTTCCAACATAGCAGGCTGGGAAAACAACTGCTTCATATCTTCTTACAATTTGCACTGTAAATAGGAGGCAATGTACACTTTAATATTGCAATAAACTTTCATGGATTTTGACTTGCACAGAGTGAAGACTGTACTAAAGTGTTTAACAGTTTTCACCTACACTGTAAGTACGATACAGCAGGTTCACAAGGTGCTCAGAATGTTTTGATAATCATACACTGTATTTTATGTACCATCTTCAATAGCCCTATGTTGTAGTTTGCAGCAACTCCCAGTAATTTTAATCACATCTGGGGAAAGATTTTTAATGAGGTGGTGATGAACTCAATTCGAGCTTTTGCTTCTTATGCGGAGTCACTTAGAGCAATTGCACTGAAGCAGTATTATAGTAGGTACTTACCATGAGAACTGTACACTTAGCATATCAATTTCCATAGCACATTAATCCATTAACTGTGGCTCACAGTAAGGATAAATAATGTTTCCACCTTTAATGGGCGACAAAAGGTAATGGGATATTCAGCGTAAGGACTATTTTCGATACACATCCATAGAAGGCAAGTTTACCAATATGGTATTTACATAATTAATTAATTATGGTAATTAGAGTGTCAATTCAGTACCATTTTAAAGCTGTGATTTTCTGCTATAATACAATATGAAAGATACTTCATTGGAATAGACAGCGGAGTTGCAGTTGGAAAATCACTTGCGTGTTTTTAGAAAATAAGGAAAGTCACTGAAGAAAACTAGTAAGTCACATATTAGTATTGACTTTTTGCCATAGTATTTGATTTGCATAGGTTATTAAGTAGTCATTTCACCTAACTTGCCATCTCTTGCAAGTGGTACAACCATTTGATTCAACCCAACATGTTCTGCTCTGCATCTGAAGACAAGCCATCAATGTTTTACACTCTGAAGAGTTTCACTTTATCCAAATCCACATAATTACGTAACAGGTGCATACATTTTTTTCTCTGAGAAACATCTGACTGCCACACTGGAATCAGTTTCCATCGAAAGTGTGACGATTATTGCCTTTAACAATGGGTAACAGAGAAGTCTTAAAAGATTTGACGTGACAGTAGTAACATAACAGATGTGTGCTGGGTAAATGTATATCGGTTGCCATTTAATAGGAAGGCAATATATAGCGAATTAACTATTATACTTCCACACATACTTCCACATGGCTACACATGTACAGAAAGTCAATGTCAATGTTAGTAATGTGAAATATATAGATGAAAGGCTTGTATTAAAACAGTAACTGGTCACTGGAGGTCATATGCATCACCATCAGAAAATTAATGCAATACTTACCAAAAGCACCAAGAGTACTTCATTGGTTTGTGAATGACCAATTTCCGAACAGAATAATGGACTGACATCTTTTGACCTATTACCATGGAAGTTTGCATGCACCTTTTCATGGAGAATGATTTTCTACTCAATGCAGTGTGCAGTGCATGGCCTTGGGACCTGAAAAACAAATTTGAACACATATACAAGTGTATGTGTAAAACACACACACACACACACACACACACACACACACACACACACACGACAGAGGGGTAGGTACTGAACTTTTAGAAAATTTTCCACTCTTAGATGGGCACTGTTTAAAGTAGAAAACTTGTTAGGATTCACCTTGTTTTATCCATAACTGATCAGATGTATTTTTTTTAATTTGATCAATAATAATAATAAATTATTATTATTATTATTATTATTATTATTATTATTATTATTATTATTATTATTATTATTATTATAACAACAACTTATCCACTTACCTTTGTATATTGGAGCAAGTTTCATTTTTTTCTGATATCATCTCAACAGAAGTAGTGCCAAATATTTTCATATTTTCTGTTAGGAATTCAAAATGGGAACCTTCGAAGGTTGTCTTTGAAACCTTAAACAATATTGTCCCAGTACGAACAAAGTACAAACTGTAAACACTGACAAATTAGAAACAAGAAAGTATTCCAAACATAATCAATTTATAAGTGCCTTACCTGTATAAAATATTCAGTCTATATGTATATTACTCTTCACCATGTACCTGAACAATCACCTGCACTTTTTCCTTTCTAAGGATTCCAGGCTCATGTACCACAAACTGTGATACAGTGGATTTCAACTTCAAGAGAAAAGTAAGCAGATACTTTTAAAATGTGTTACCATACTAAAGCAAATGTACTACATACAGCAAATTACTGTTTGGAAAGGATCCTGTTGGCAAATTTTGGTAAGATTCCATTGAGCACAGTATAGGAACTATGTTGAGTGCTGCAACAAATACACAATTTAGTACAATACAAGAATAAGCCAATGTAAGAATACCAATCTTAGGTTAGAGAGAGAGAGAGAGAGAGAGAGAGAGAGAGAGAGAGAGAGAGAGAGAGAGAGAGAGAGAGACTGTGGCAAGTTATATTTACAATGGTTTTGCTTCTACTCGGAATACACATCGAGTTTTAAAAGTGGTTCTGTTCTGAATTTCTATTTTTCTTTAAAATGAAAAGCTATGTTCTTACATTGGAAGTAATAGTTTGACATTTGAAACAGCAAAATCATGACACTGTGAGAATTGAATATGTATTTTTTCTGCAACACTGGGACTAGCAGAAATGAAATTAGATCAATCAGAACTGACACAGAAGTGAGAAGAACCATTTTTAGTGGGATTACAAAAGTTTTGAAAAGCACAAAGTCTGAAAATGGGTTCATAAACAATACCAACCACCTAAGTGTGAATTTCAGAGCAGTAAGGTAGATGGAGATTTATTTCACAAACATTGCAATATATATATATATATATTAATGTAAAAACTAGAAAGATCCACTTAGGACAACAAATTTTAATTTCTAATAGTTTCTTAAATGTTGGGGTATTAAGGGACAATTCTGACTACAATTCTTACTATATCTGAAAGCAGTGTAATCTTTACTTCAATTACAGTTTGCAACTTGCCGCAAAGACAAGTATAGCTGTGACAGGTTAATAAGTGGGTGTGCGTTTGCTTGTGTGAGTGCGCACACACACACACACACACACACACACACACACACACACACACACACCCCAATCAAGGCTACAGTATTGAGGCTACATGGTTAAAATAGCTTCTGCAACGATCCATACAAATGTTGGGCTGGTGTCTGCTTTCCTGTGGTATGATTCACCACAGTTCAACCGTTCTGTCAGGAGGGTTAATATGGAGATTAATCAACTGCTTTGGGCAGCTACTCTGTCAGACATTGGTTTAGTTGCTGTCAATGCTATTTGGTATATGGGATTTCACTAGGCATGTCCTGCAGCTAAATAGGAGATATAATGGAAGGGGTAACTGTTTGGGTTAATAGCAAAATCCTTAAGGAGGACACCACAATTCATGGAAGTGGCTGTTTTTCTTTAGGCTAAGATTAGTGTCCAGTGAAAAGCTCAGGCAGCTGTTAAAGATGATTAAAAAAATCACAAGATCCTCAAAGAAGTAAAAAGTTAGCATTTTTCACCAGAAAACTGGTGAACTAAAGAATATAACAGATTAGCTTCCGGTTTGTTTAGATGATATAGAAACTTATAAGGTAATTAATATACGATGCCTGTCTGAACATCACACTGTCACTGGTATGGAAACAAATGTCTGGATGTAAACTAGCTGCACATAAGTGGAGATAATAAGGTAAGAGGAGGAGTTGCCATATATGTACAAATCTACGACTGTGTAAAAAATTCGGAAACAAAGTTTTGTGGATAGCAACAAATTGAGAGCATATTCCTGCCAGCTTAAAATCAATGACAATACACTCATAATTGGAAATATCTATAGGAAACCAATTATTTCTGGAAAACTTTGACGCCTTGTTGTGCTATCTGACATATGGGGAAGCAAATTATTTGTGGTGATGTCAATCTTGGTTCACTGAGACAGTGCAATAGGAAAAATGACCTGGAAGTCTTACTTGGCTCCTTAAATTTCACATCCATTATATTCCTACTTACATAGTAAAGGACAGCAGCACATTGATAGAACATTTCTATAGACAAAGATGAGTTTAACAAAATAAATGCTTGTCCTGTTGAGAATGGTCTTTCTGATCATAGGGCACAGCTGAGTACATTATGTGACATAGCTCCATTCAGTAATTTGAAACAGTCCTCCAGTGTTGTGCACTAAATGACCTAACAACTAGAAATTTGAAAGAAAGATTACAGCCGTTACACTGGGATGATGTTTATAAGGAACCTGACACTAATTTAAAATACAGCTTACTTCATGATACATTTGCAAGAGTGTTTGAAAACTGTTTCCCCAACATGTTAGTTACATGTAAGTTTAAGAAACCATGGCTTACTAGAGAAATAAAAATCTCTTAACTGGAAAAGTAAACTATCTGAGGAAGATTAATGACCCAGAAACAATGAAATTATTTTAAAAAACTATTGGGGTACATTAAGAAAAGTTATTAAAAATCCTGAAGCATATGCATCATGTCAGATCGGTTCCTCTGAAATGAAACAAAAATTGGAATATTATTAAAAAGGGAGACAGGGCAACCAAGCCCACAGAAAGATAGTATTACCATCAAAGCAAATGAATAGTAACAAGAAGTCAAAAATTGAAAACCATTTGTAATAATTATTTTTTTAATGTAGAGAAAATAGGATCTAAATGTTCATCAGAAGTAGCAAGGCAGTTAAAGGGAGTGGCAGTATATACAAAATTTTATACAATTTAAATCCCACCCACCTCTCCTCAGAAATTAGTGAAACAATTATCTTAAAAGTAAAAGCTCACATGAAATTTATTTCATTTCTTTTCCAGCAGAGTATTATAAGCTTGATCTAAAGAAGTAAGTAGGATTTTAAGCACGGCATGTAATAGTTCTCTAAGCAGAATATTTTCCTTGATAGCATATTTCAGTTTGTCATTAAACCATTGCATAAAAAAGGGGATATCTCTGATAACACATCCCAATCTCATTTCTGACAGCTTTATCCAAAATTGTTGACAAAGTTATGAATTCTCCAGTAGTTAAACATATTAAAAATAAAGTTCTAACAAAATGTAAGTTTGGTTTTCAGAAAAGCTTTTCAACAGATATTAGTTTATGTACATTCACTGATGAAATATTAAATGTTCTGAATAACTGGACATCATCCATTGGCATTTTTGTTATATCTTTAAGGCTTTTGATTTTGTAAATAATGGAATTCTTCTAGATAAGCTTAGTATTGTGGTATGTGTGGGACATTGCTAATATGATTTACATTATATTTAACTGGAAGAGTGTAGAAAGTTGAAATAAGCAACAAACTTCCTGGCAGATTAAAATTGTGTGCCAGAACCGGGATTCTAATCTGGGACCTTTGCCTTTTGCAGGTAAGCTCTACTATCAGCTATCCCAGCCTACTTCACCATCTGTCCACAATTCTACTTCTGGCAGTACCTCACTTCCTACTTTCCAAACTCCACAGAATTTCTCCTGAGAACCCTGCAGAACTAGCACTCCTGGAAGAGTGGAGACATGGCTTAGCAACAGTCTAAGGAATGTTTCCAGAATGAAACATTCATTCTGCAGCGGTGTGCACTAATATGAAACTTCCTGGTTTTAATCTGCCAGGAAGTTTCATATCAGCACACACCACTGCAGAATGAAAGTCTCATTCTTGAAATAAGCAGTTCACATAATATTCAACCAACAACTAATTCCTCTAATGGGGCAACCAACAAAAATAGGGTTTCACAAGGTTAGGTCTTGGGTCCTTAGCTGTTCCTAATATCTGTTAATGACTTGTTATTATATTTCTTTTTCCTGATATAAGTATAGCTATCATGCCAGACAAACAGAAATTAACAGATTACATTGTAAATGATGTCTTTCAGAAAAATATTAACTGGTTCTTTACAAATGGACTTTTAATCTTTGAAAAGAACAGGTAAATGCAGTTTCATAACGTAAATGGCATGACAAATATAGACTTTGAAGAGAAGTGTGCTGCCAAGATAGAATATTCAAAATCTTTGTGTGTTTTCAATGATGAGGGATTGAATTGGTAGAAACATCAAAGATCTGCTGAAACATTTGAATTCAGCTACTTATGGTAACAGTGTCATTGCAAATTTTGGTGATATACATCTCAGCAAATTAGCTTACAATGCTTATTTTCAATCACTACTTTCGTGTTGGATTATATTCTGGGACAATTCAACATTGAGTAAAAAAGTATTCATTGCACGAAAGTGAGCAGTCAGAATAAATGCTGGAGCCCACCCAAGATTACCATGCAGACATTTATTTAGGGATCTTCACAGTAGCTTCACAATAAATGTATTCACTTATGAATTTTGTTATTAACAATCCTACCAAATCCAGTGGACAATAGTGTGCATCGCTACAACACTCAGATTTAACCTTGAATACTGTAGATCATCTCAACTTTGGCACAGAAAGGTGTGGATTATGTTACAGTACCACAAAAGTCTTTGGTCACTAACCAAGAAGCATCATAAGTCTGACAGATAGCCAACTAGTATTTAAAAAGAAAATGTTTGAATGGCAACTCCTCCAACACTTTAGATGAATTTTTAGATACAACTTAGTCATATCACAAGAATAAGAAAAAATCCTTTAAGTATTGAGCGTTATGTATAGATACCATTTATTAAACTGACATTTTCCACATCATTGTGAAATGTGTTTAAAAGTCTTTCCATTTCATTTTTGCATAATTAAAAAATGTTCAGTCTCTGTTGTAATATTTTATTATACAATAACACGTTTCGCGCTGTTAGGGCATCGTCAGTTTGGGTGGAGATGGAGCCACAGAGCTATCTATAGCTGTGTAGGAAGAATCTTAACAATCATTTTTCCATGTTGTGGTTCAGCAACGGTATTAAGTCTATTTTGTGAATAAAAATGTCTTTATACCAAAAATTTAAATTTAAATGACATGACTGGTTATGGCATATTCAGATATTTTGTCTGATGTCCCTGTACCATAGAGTACATCCTCAACTCATTTATACAACATGTGTGTGTATTGTTACTGGTTGTATTTTTGATCTATGGAGCAAGTATTAATCTTATCTAATCTAGTGTAAACAAAGAAACATACATTCATACAATTACAATGGCACTTCTTACAGACACACAGCATATTCAATTTCTGCATGGAGAGTAGCACTGGAGACGTTGTGGAAAGGTAGGGGTAGTAAGATGCATGCAACACAACAGTGGGCCCTTATGAAGATGTAGGTATCACCATTACCTTGCATCCATCCTCTTCCCTTTCCATTACATCCTCAGTGTGTTACTCAACACAGCAGCTTAAGATGAAAATTGTGTCTGAAGTGTGTGTTTAATTGAATAAATAATAGTATGTCTGTTTCTGATTAAGACTAATGGCCAAAAGCTGTGTGTGTGTGTGTGTGTGTGTGTGTGTGTGTGTGTGTGTGTGTGTGTGGTCTTTTTTTTTTTTTTTTTTTTTTTTTCTCTCTCCTTATCACAGCTTGACAAATGTCTTTGGGATGAGTTGCAAACTATCCTCCCACCACAAATGACTGTTCAAAGGAAGCTGAAATACTTTAACATAAATGAAATTCAAATAAAAATTGTCTTTAGTTTTTCATTTTCTAGAAGAAACTGATAGAAATATCTGTTAAACTAATTTCATTCAGCACAGCATAATTTAACCATATAACTAATTATGTTTATCAAATTTAAAAATATGGGTGATATTACTGTTGTGTTTGACAACTGCTACATTAATACTGCATAATCCCAAAAATAAACAAGTGAGGTCAAATAATTTGTCAATGGTTTATTCATATCCTACTAACTGATACAATTACTCTTTAGATGTCTGATGTGTATTTAGGAAGATTAAAAACTGCACATCATAGAGGCCCTTTCTCGTGAACCGTACTGTGTGCAGAATGTACAAGGATACTCTCAGGTAGCTGTAGTGTCACAATACCAGCCACACGGTTCCTTTATAGGAAGTGGGGCGAGAGGGATAAGTCACAGTACATTGGGCTGTTGCCTTACAATCCTTTCCAGAAGGTTACCAGGATCCTTGGCAAAGATGTCACATACAATATCTAAAAGTATTGTAGTTTGTAACAAATGACCTAATAAGTAAGTCTGTGAGGGAAAAATTCTATATAGCAAACCTGCTATTTAATACTTCTTGGTATCCTGTAGGTAAGTTGTTTCCTATGGCAATGAGTTAATTGTGAAGAAAATGACAACATGATTAGCACTGAAAAGAAAAATTGTTACACAGAAAGAAAGATGTGCAAGCAAGAAAGTCACTGGTTCCCCCAAGAGTTAGAACTGGCACTGGCAAAGATGCAACATTATGAAGTGATTCAATAGAAGTTTTTAAGAGTAGAAAATATGTTTATCTGGTAACTTTTTACTACCATTAATGCCACCTACAGAGGTGAAAAAGTGGTCCAGAATATAATGTAACGACATTCATTACCAATTAGTGAAATTAAAAGAGGACTGATCCAAATGAAAAGTAAGAACCATCAAGGCAACAGTAACTGATAACCACAAGAAAATAATGCTGATGATCAAGTTGGCAAGCAAACAGCGTGGAAAATATTATGCTGAATCCACAGCTCACAAACAGAGCAATTTTGATGGTTAAGCAAATTTAAGCTAGTACCTAGTTTATGATTTAACCTCATCAAATTTCACACAGTGCAGAAAACATGTCAATTTGGTTTTAGCATTTTCTGTTTGAAAGCTGGAACTCATTTCATTATGAAATATTTGAATATCCTACACAAGTACAGTGTACAGAAATGTCTGCTTTGTGTGTGTGAGAGAGAGAGAGAGAGAGAGAGAGAGAGAGAGAGAGAGAGAGAGAGAAGGGGGGGGATGAATTGGAGGTGGGAGGAATGGGAGGGGGAGAAGGGTAAGATTGACCAATGCTCCAGACCCAAACTTGGCAGTGCAGGATGTTGCGCCAAGCTTGTCGCCCCACGAGAGGATGTTGGGACAGAGTCAAGCGCACTCTCGCGACCAACCACCTGCGAATGACCCCAAGTAAGCCCCACTAGTTCCTGACCCACAGACGCAGATGTGAGCCTCATACACACACACAGTCACACCGAGCTTCCTCGCGACAGCCGGGCCCTGCTGTCGCTCAGATAGCTCCCCGTTCAGCAGCCCCCCTCCCGGGAAGGGAGGCCCGACACTGACATACACCAGAAACACAATGCATACCTGAATGTCATAGGAAGAGGAAGGCATAATATCAGATCTACAATGGTAGATATTTGTGATGAGAGCGGCCGCTGAGGCTGGCAGTACAGTGATAATGGGATTGGTTCTCCAGAAAATGCTACCAGTCTGATTAACTGAAGTTCTGCTTTCTTTGGTTAAATCTCAACAACTCTTCACTTCATTAAAGTTCACAATGAACTTATAACTATCAGCAGAGTAACAACTGCTGTAAACTGCAAAATGTGTAGCCTGTACTCAGCCTGGTGCAGCATTGCCTGTAGTGGGAGGAACAGCTCACAGCCAGATCTGCAAAACTATTCATACTAGCCCCGAAGTTGCAAGCAGTCAAGCCCTACACCTGTTTTCCCCCCCTGCGCCTGCAGATGGAAGGCCCGAGGACGGGATCATCCGGACCTAGTCCCCAAGGGCACTCAACAACCAGCCTGCAGAGTTCAGGTGGGCACAGGACTGTCTTAGAGGATGCACAGGCCACACTGTGCAAGGTGCATCGAGTGATGCACAACAAGCTGAAACTCTCAGTGCCAGGCCATTTTAACTGAATCTTCCAATGAGAGGTGTTAGTCTCTCCAGACCTATAACTGATATAGATAAATAATCAAGAGAAATCCATTATTGCTTTTCTTGTATTGGCAGGACAAATTTTGAGTAATGGTCTAACATAACATTACTTTTAAACTAAATTCTATGTCATTCAATACTGTTAAGAAGTGAAAATGGGTAGGTACTCTTTTTAGCTAAAGATGTTGTACTAAAAGTTCACCCATTACTAAAATGACAAACTATCATCTGAAGACTGACAACATTACCAACAGGTCCAAATGCCTGATTCATCAATGAAGTGAACAAGTACAACTCTTGTCAAAGATATTGCACCCTTCATGGAAATCCATCCACTGCTAAAAGTGATCACTGAAAAAAAAACTCCTGCAGCCAATCCATTAAATAAGTTTTTAACTGCAATTTTGACAAAGAAAATCACACAAGATGATGCCACAGTTTCTTGCTTTTAGGTACTTAACTATTGACAACATCTCTGCAGAAGTATTTTTGTCTATGACTGAAGGAAGAAGTAAAGAACAGAAAGTAGGGAGGGTGTAATCATTACTTAAGTTTTTTGGAATTTTCTTTTGGGTTACCTCAATGTTTCAGGCATGTCACCAAATTTACACTTCTACAATGTAATTCTAATGAGGAGTAACACCAAAATTTTCACTGGGAGATTACAATTATCTTACTGACTGAATATGAATTCTAATCGAATTTTCACAAGATTGATGTTTAAGGGTCTACATATTTTTTTTAGTGTCAACTACATCAATAGCACATGGTGATGGGGCCATTTTGTTGTCAGAAGTTAATTTAATGATTTTACTATTAATTTGAAATTTTACATATAATATTACTACAACTATACAGTATTTGGGTTTGATATAATAAAATTAAAATATTTAATCAGAAGATCAACAGTTTCAGTACGGAGGAAAAACCAGCTATTTCTAAGTTTAGCTAACTTCACAGTATCTAACATGTCACTGAACCACTTCTTTATTGCCGATTTGTGTTTCCCCAGACAAATACGTACAGTACAAGAAATCTAGCACTTTTCAGTGGTCTATATACAATACTGATAAATGAATGTAAGTTGGTATTTTATGAACTGCTGTACCGTTCATCAGATTGCAATGGAACTGTAAACACGATGGTTCCACTTTCATGAAGATTACAGGCATAATTATGTTACTGTATGTTACATGGTTCAAGAGATGACCTTATGAACACATGCAAAAATAAAATAACTGGAATTATGAATGACATTTCAATCCATTATTTCATTGCTACTAAACGTATTCACAATATATTTTGTATATAGTATTCATTAATGCCTAGCAATGTACCCCCAAAAAATTCTTCCACTGTACGACTTTTACAGTTCAGGAGATGTGACATTTAACAATGAGCTGCATGGTGAACGGCCTACTCAAACAAAAATTTTGTTTGTAATACATACAAATCCACAGTTTTGTTCCATTTTTTATAATTATTTCCACAATTTATCATCAGAACAATAGGAAGGATACTGTCTACATACATTTCCATATTGTGCATTGCAGAGGGTACCTACTTATGGACCACGACAAAATATAGATTTTTATGAAATTTTGCACACTTAACCTTCAAAACATGAGGGTCAGTGCCTACTCCTAGTTATGTATGGAACATGGAAGAAATAATTTACAACAGACGACAACGCCATGTGACCAATCACTATGAAAATAGGTGCATTTCACTGTTGCAGGGTTAGTGCACCATGGATAGTTTCATGTATGTAGTGCTTCACCGAAGCAGTAGGAGACAGAGAAAGAGGAGACTAGATTGGCCAAGAGATGGGAAGGGGAGATTAGTACGATCTAAGGATTACAGTGTTAAAATATATCTAATACTTTATCTTGCACATTAAAATGAAATTAATGTGCACGGATGAGACATGTTACTAAGTGAACTGTGGCTGCAATTTTATAATACTAGCTGTAAATTGTACATTGCCTAGATATTTATTTATTGTCAATTGTTTTGTCATCTCCTTGCCCAGGGGAGATGTGCAAGATAAAGTAAGATAAAAGTATTACATATTTTTTAACTGTGTAATCCTTTGATTGTACTCATGTAGTTTCCACCAAACTAAATTTGTGATAGGGAGATTTTCTTACATTTTAAGGCAATAAATATATTCTCAAAGTAAATACCAGAAATTTTCTTTACCCTTTGGTTCGATGTGCACGCAGAATAATTCACAATGGAAAGGCTCATCCACTGTATAAGTTCATGGTAAATGAACCTCTAAAAAAAGACCATGACAGATGCAAAAGCTGCACAGATGATTGATAAAATATGCAAGTTCTGACACACACACACACACACACACACACACACACACACACACACACACACACACACACGGTTGAGAGAGAAATGTGGGAAGCCTTTGATGACTATCATAGCAAAATAATGTTAAATTATCTACCTGATATAAAGTAGTTTTGGCCCCATCTCAGGGCTGTCAGTGGGACTGAAGGGCTCAGACATCCAATCATGGCAGTGACAAGCTGAAGGGAACAAAGCACCTGTTTTCAAATGTTCCTTTACTTCCAAAAGGCCTCCAAGTTGGTACCATGCCACTGTTTCTGAACAAAATTACCATATAGGTATCTGAATACGCAACTGATTTGAGGATTTCTTCGGCAGGCCACAATACATTATCCCCAAGTTACCAACTGTAGAGGAACTACACCAGGAAGTGATGGAAAATAATTTGTTTCCTTATATACAGACATCATGGTCATTTCAATTATACTACTGAATCCATTGTCTTCAAAAGATATCCATGATCTCACAATCAGTAGTATTAATTTGTTTTCAGTTAAAAAATTAAGGAACACCTTTAATATTATTGTACATTGCGCATCAAATCTGATTATCTATGCTCAGTGAAGGAGAATACAGCATTTGACACTGTACATCTGTTTTGAAATATTAGCTACGTGCACTGAAAAAGTTTGTGTTTCAGTGGTTGCCTTCTGTTCTTGGTAGCTTTAGGCATGGCCTGAAATGACTGCATGTATTTAGTGACCTTACCTTTCATGCAGTTTGTTAAGTGCATTCTGGATCACTACCCTGTCCACTGGCTAGCTGAGCAGGGGCGTAGATGAATCTTTCCTCTGGGGGGGGGGGGGGGGGTGTTAAGAGTCAGAGATATACTGAGGTGCCCTCACTACACAGTTGACACGTGCCAAAGCTGTGACGCCGCCACCCCCCTCCCAACCCCCCATAAAACAATGTTGTGAATTTTGTGAGTAGTTGATAAAATAAACCGTTATTGAAAGAGATTGTAGACATGAAAAGCAGTCTTTTCTGTCGAAGACATTGCCAAACTATACTCCCCTAAATTTGAACATACAGAATAAGCCCAATTTTCAGAACGAAAGTAATCGCTGTAGGGATTAGTAAATTAGAAATACCTTCCACACTACCACATCAGGATCCAATCATCAGTTGTCAGCAATCGTTAAAAATCTAAAGCCTTCAGACAAACATCGAGGAGACCAGGGGAATGGCGCCACCTTAAGGGAAACCAGTTTTTTTAGCTTGGTAAAAGTTTGTCGTCGTCATACAGAATGATACCACACGTTCGCCAGCTGATACTACTTATTATTTTTTTCAGCCATCTATTTTGTTACGTTTTAATATTAAAAATATATTGTGAAAGTATATGCAGTGGCGCCAGTACCAAGAGTTCTGGGGTAAGTGGTACAACTGTTCTAATTTATACTTATCACTCTACTGTATTAGACATTTATAAGGCTTTAAGTACCGGTACTTTATGTAAAATTGGAATGAAAGTAGATTTTATAATTCTGAGTTGATTGAGACCGTAACAGTCAGAATTACAGTTTTAGGCACTTGAAAACTACTACAATCTCCACATTCTGCAAGTGCCCATTTCACGAAATGTATGCATCTGTATTACATTTAATTTTGTCTAAATTTCCCACCATGGCGTTATTGCCCCAGTTGCAAAATATGGTGAAGAATGTCAATTTAAAGCCTAAGATTTTGTGAAACAATTAGGTTAGAGACACGAAATCGAAGCTAAATACCTACAGATTACGTTAATATGAATATTTAAAAAGCACTGAGCCTATAGAGGTACTTATTTCAATAAAATACAAACTCTAAAATTAGATCCAAATGTTTGGTTTCACGGTATTTTCTATGTACCCCTTCCCTTAGCCTTCTACCTTTCGGCCACATAACACATATTTAGTGAAAATATTGAAGGTATTCTGGTGGGAAGAGGGTGCCGCTAAAATGTTCTTTGTTTACACTACGGAAAGATCTAGCGCCGACTGATTGGACTACACCCAACATTTCAACGAATCCCTTAATGGTCGAGCAGGGAGGCCTTGTTGGGTTGACATGGAATGACCTCCAGGAACATTCTACCTAGGTTCCATGCTATATTCCAAAGATAAGAAAGCCTAACGGGCCAAGTACTCCCTGCTCTTTATTTCAAAGAGGTTTGTGCGGCAATACTCTAACGGTCAGCACATGGACTGCATTTGCCTTTCGTTAAGTACGTTTCATTGTGTTTGGTGAAAATGTTTGCATCAGGAAAGTGCAGTACCCTTTCCATGCCAACTTTACGTGCACTCTTGAAGTCACAAATGTGCCAAACATATTGCAATATCAACAGATGAAAATGCAAGGAAATTATCTTACTGACCTTTTACAATGTTAACTTATCTGCCCTCTGAAAACCACTGAATTCAAATGCTTGTAAAGCTTATGGGACTTAACTACGGGGTCATCAGTCCCTAAACTTACAAACTACTTATGAACTACTTACGAACTAGGACGGCACAAATATCCATGCCCGAGGGGGGATTCGAACCCCCGACCGTAGTGACCATGCAGACCGTGACTGAAGCACCTCAGTCTCCTCGGCCACCGCGGCCGGCACACTGAATTCCAATTTATAATTAAGCTGTGCCTTTATATTATTCATAAGAGAGAACCTGACTAGTATATAACTACTCAGTTAAGAAGTAAGATGTGTGTATGGAATAGCGAAAAACGCAACTGCAGAAATTAATAAATCAGTAGATTGGTAGAAATTGGTTTTATCTTATGCGATGCTGCCAGCTTACTTGTTAAGAGCTGCTTATTTTCTGTCATTCGCGAAGGATTTCACTTCTGCAACCATTATCTGCTATAATCCTCTTCTGGGAATGGGAGGAGCCTGTAAAGAATAATATAAAATTAATTGCATTGAACAATGGTCAAGAGAAAAAACTCTTGAATAATTGGTTGAAAATGGTTACTGCAGCATGTGTGCTTAAACTGTCATATTTCACAGGACAATACCCCCCCCCCCCCCATGTCTGAGGAAGGACTCGAACCTCCGACGGTGAACAGCAGAGCGCTCCGTAGCTAGGCGCCTTGGAACGCTCGGCCACTCCACCGCGGCGACATTTCTTTTACTGCATTATGCATATTACCTGTGAAAACTTACCTGCTGTTGCTCTACATAATTTCAAATTAATAGCGTACACTATAATTGAGTGCAGTTGCTCGTATTTGACGTGATCCGGAGGTTGCTACATTATTGCAATTCCAAATTTTGAGTTAGCAGAAGTTACACCAAACCCAGAGAGAACGTAACGCCGTAAATGCACCATGCAAATCATTGTTGAGTACTACAAACTTTTGGGTCCTAATGCAAGTCGAGCAGTTACATCGCAATTGGTGAAATAAACTTGGTTACGTCGCAGCCCTTTTAAGAAATTGGTTTGAGAATTGGAGGCCCCCAGGACGAGAGGCACGGGGCAGTTTAAAAAATAGCATAGGCCCGGGGCGGTCCGCCCCCTCCCCCTTAGCCCGCTACTGTTCCTGACCTTTGTTTAGGAGGATATGTGTAACGTACATACACATACAGCCAATTTTATAAAATGTTGCCTATAGATTACACGATTCCCTGTTTATCAGTTCTTAGTTGAATTGAACAAAAATTGTTTTCTAATAAATACACTTTGTTAACAATGAATAAACGAAAGGCCTGTAAACTGTTTTCCGGTACCAAGCGACACCAAAACTTTCAAGAAACAACAATTGTGAGAAATTCCGTTGTTTAAAAATTGAGTATACAGTGGGACCCTGCTTAACGAGCCTAATTCGCTTTTGAGCTTTACCCGCAGTGCTGAACTTCGTTACACAACATTTTACTGTCGGAATTCATGTAAAATAGGATGTGTGTCATTCAGAAACCCATAGATGTACAATACGTTACGTTTTTGTTGTTTTCTGTAAGAATGTTTTATCAACAGAAGAAAATATCGTCGCCCTCGAAATCAAATACATGGTTCGGGGTGGGGGGTGGGTGCGCTGTAGGGAGCCTGTATAGGGATATGGGCGCTCTACCTTGCTGCGGACTGACCGGTTGCTCTCGGTCTGAGGTTCGAATCTCCCCTCGGGCATGCGTCTGTATGTATAGTGTCGTTACCGAAAGTTACTTGTAAGTTTAGAGACTTTTGACCACTGCAGTTTGGTTTCAAAGCTTTACGAACATGGGAACATTTGAATCAGTTTTGACACCATCTTACATCTAACTGCTTCTCTTACGTATTGAGGTAAATCACGCACCGTCTGTCAATTATACAACAGTTTTTGTCAATGCAGAAAAATTATGTAACTGACAACTGGTACGTTATTTGCCTACCACCGTTAAACAGTGCGTGAAGTAACGCTTTAACGTTGAGCGTAGTTTTTTTAATTTTTTTTTTTATTTTTTTTTTTTTTATATAACGGATTCATTATTAACGAACATAACGTTTTGATTCACTGTGCTCAGCTGCGTTTTTCACCAGGTGATATATTAAAAGGTAATTTTATTGATCTTTTATTCTAGCGGTAGATTAAGAATTATAATTAAAAATGTTCAAATGTTTGTAGCACTTATGGGACTTAACTAAGGGATCATCAGTCCATAAACTTACAAACTACTTAACTAGCTTATACTGAGGACGGCACAAATATCCATGCCCGAGGGGGGATTCGAACCCCCGACCGTAGTGGCCGTGCCGACCGTGACTGAAGCGCCTCAGTCCCTCGGCCACCGCGGCCGGCAAGAATTTTAACTAACTGATGTTTAATACTCTAAGTATGTTGTGAGCAATGCAATTACAGTAATTCTAACCCATTCATATTTACAAAAATCTGAAAAATAAATGGCAAACAATGGCCTTCAAAGTTAAACTTCCCGAGGTTGCATATTGTCTTACATTTTCGGTCAAAGTTTTATATTTGCAACCTTGTACATTTTTTCTTCTTCAGTTTAACGCGTTCACAGAGCTCCAACATTGAAAACTCCAAACTTAATGACAAGACCAAACCTGAAAACACGAAAGATCTGCTGTTCCATATAACAATATCGGACAATAGGCAATTAGTGCGCGAGTTGTAAATGAATACTGGAAACTTTTAATAAGCATCTACTAGCAACTATTTCGTAACTCCATTAAATGCATCCGATACAGCAATAACAATTACCGACCTCGACGTGATTGTAACAAGATATGATAAACGGCCGAAGAGCGACAGGACGTGAATAAGCATTGAACATGGCAAGTCACTTGCCGAAATCTAGATCTGCAAAATAAAGCAGTTTCTTATAAATATAACGACTGATTGCTGCAATTGGATACCATTAATACACTCGTGGGAGCAAAAAGTTTATGGAAAGCAATCTGATATCTATATAGCATCACGCCTCTGCTAATAAGAACCGTATCTCTGATTTTCTAGTACTGCGTGTTGCAATTAACAGGCAACAGGACAGCACTTTCCGAGTTGGTGCCGTCATCTAAACTGTCTCTGCTTTTGATGTGTCAGCACAGCACAGCCCAGCCCAGCCCAGCAGCTTTGAGCGTTAGCGCCGATGCAGCTGTCACGAATTTACGCTATGAGTTTGTTACTGTTCCACAGTTGCTGCAGCCTTTGATTCCTGTTTTATTGCATTCCATCTCAGTGCTGAAGTTACTAATATCGATATGAAAATCAGTTAATTGCGTTAATGTAATAATTACATTTATTATGCTAGTTTCATCACACAGTAATTTCTGAACCTTACGTCTTTTGACCCTATAAAATGCGCCAGAAGTGGCTAAATTTTTCCCCACTAAAACCAAAGTGTTGTTCCCTGAAAGATCTTAAAATACGTTGGTTGTTCTGACTGACGCTGGAATGACAACGCTAGAAAGTCTTCAATGACTACACCTAAGTTAACCGCTTACTCCCACATACTAGGTGGCTTCGTCAGAAAGCAATCCGTAACTAAATCTTAGTTTTTACAAAAGAAGTCGGTATATCATGGTGACTTCATTTTCTCCACTGCAGAAATAATTGTCCAATTTATTTACCTCTATCAACCTCTAAGGTTCTTATAATGCTGTCGTGCCTCACTTGCGCATTAATTTTTTCCTTCCTCATTCACTTAACAATGCATCGAATAAGTTTTCGCTAACTCTGACGTGAAAAATTACAAATTTTGACCCCTACTATCAAAAAATATCCTAACTGTTTTTTCCGGTCATGACTTAGGTAGCACAATGTATGTGGAACGGCTTCACATAAATCTATACAGTAATGTAAGTTGATTTTTTTTTTTTTTTTTTTTTTTGTGGTTTTAGGGCGCACAACTTCTATGGTCATTAGCGCCCAGCCAAGAACATAGATTCGCTATGATCTAAAAAAATGTAGACTGTCAGAACATCAACAATAGGCTAAAAACGAAAGATAAAAGACAATTAAAAGAGTTAAATATCCTTGGATAAGTTGGCCAAATTGATAAAACGCAAAACTCGAGCAGCTGCTCGTGTGTCATCAGCTAAGATTTCCTCCAGAGTAGACGGAAAGTGAAGGGCTACACGGAGATGATTAAAATTAACACAAGTCAGTAAAACATGTCGCACTGTCAGCAGTTCACCGCAGGAGCATAGCGGTGCAGGTTCGGCGGATAGCAAGTGACGGTGGCTGAAACGGCAATGACCGATCCGCAACCGAGCCAGGATGACCTCCTCCCGCCGAGAGGGGCGTGAGGATGTCCTCCAAGCGGTCGGGATCGGTTTGACAGTTCGCAATTTATTGTTGTGCAGTGAAAGCCACACACTGTGCCATTGCGACACGATACTCCGGCGAAGAGCCCGTTGAACATCGTCCGATGGGACGCAAAAGGTAGCCATGCGAGGCAAAAGAGCTGCTGCCTTGGCTGCTGTGTCGGCGGCCTCATTCCCGGGCACACCCACATGGCCAGGGACCCACAGGAAAGAAACGTGACAGCTGTCATCCGCCAGCAACTGGAGGGAGCGTTGGATCCGATACACGAGAGGATGGTTCGAGAAAGGGTCCTTAAGACTCTGCAGGGCACTAAGGGAGTCAGAACATATGGCATAGAAAGGGTGGCGGTGGCGGCAGGTATACAAAACGGCCTGGTGGAGGGCGAAAAGCTCAGCCGTGAAGTTTGAGCACCGGTCAGGGAGCTTGTATTGGAAACGGTTGTCCCCGACGACGAAGGCAGATCCGACACCGGCAGTGCTCTTGGAACCATCAGTGTAAATAAATACGGCATTATCGAACCGCGAACGGAGTTCGACAAGCCTCGAGCGGAATACCAAATCCGGAGTGCTCTCCTTGGGGAGCGAACTAAGTTCGAGGTGTGTGTGAACCTGGGCCTGATGCCACGGTGGCAATGGGCTTTCGCTCAACCGAAGGGTGGAAGGAAGGGTAAAATCGAGCCGTTGTAGCAGACGGCGAAACCGAACTCCCGGTGGAAGCAAGGCAATCGCAGACAACTGATATTGGCGATCGAGTGAGTCGTCAAAAAATAATCTGTAAGATGGATGGTTGGGCATCGACCGTAGGCGGCATGCGTATCGACACAAGAGTATGTCACGTCGATTGGTCAAGGGTAATACAGCAGCCTCGGCATACAGACTTTCAACAGGGCTGGTATAAAATGCACCGGTCGCCAGACGTAATCCACGATGGTGGATAGAGTTGAGACGGCGGAGAATCGACGGCCGTGCTGAAGAGTATACAAGGCTTCCATAGTCGAGCTTCGACTGAACAATGGCCTGGTAAAGGTGAAGCAGGACGGTACGATCCGCTCCCCATGACGTGCCACTGAGGACACGAAGAACGTTAAGGGATCGGGCACAACGGGCAGCCAGGTAGGACACGTGCGTGGACCAGCAAAGTTTCCGATCCAACATGAGTCCCAAGAATTTTGTAGTCTCCACGAAAGGGAGAGCAACCGGGCCGAGACGTAGAGAAGGTGGAAGAAATTCCTTGTATCTCCAGAAATTGATACACACAGTTTTCTCAGTGGAGAATCGGAAGCCGTTTGCGATGCTCCAGGAATACAGACGGTCAAGACAGCGTTGGAGAGAACGCTCCAAGAGACACGTCCGCTGGGCGCTACAATAAATTGCGAAATCGTCAACAAAAAGAGATCCGGAGACGTCGGCTGAAAGGCAGTCCACGATCGGATTGATTGCAATGGCAAAGAGCGCCACACTCAAGACGGAGCCCTGTGGTACCCCATTCTCCTGGCCAAAGGTATCTGACAAAACAGAGCCCACCCGCACCCGGAACTTGCGATCCGCCAAAAACGCTTGAATGAAAAGAGGAAGGCGGCCCCGAAGGCCCCATGTGTGCAACGTGCGGAGAATGCCCGCTCTCCAACAGGTATCGTATGCCTTCTCCAAGTCGAAGAATACGGCTACTGTTTGACGCTTCTTCAGAAAGTTGTTCATAATGAAGGTCGACAACGTAACGAGGTGGTCAGCAGCAGAGCGGTGTCGACGAAAACCGCATTGGATATTAGTCAGAAGGCGGCGAGATTCGAGGAGCCAGACCAACCGAGCGTTAACCATGCGTTCCATCACCTTACAGACGCAGCTCGTCAGAGAAATAGGACGATAACTGGAAGGAAGGTGTTTGTCCTTCCCTGGTTTGGGGATGGGGACAACAATGGCTTCACGCCAACTTGTGGGAACATGACCTTCAGTCCATATGCGATTGTAGGTACTAAGAAGAAAGCACTTGCTCGCAGGAGAGAGGTTCTTCAGCATTTCAATGTGAATGGAATGGGGCCCGGGAGCAGAAGACCGGGACAGGGCGAGAGCACGATCTAGCTCCTGCATGGTGAAGGCGACGTTATAATTTTCCCGATTAAAAGAACGGAAAGAAGGCGGCCGTGCCTCCTCTGCCTGTTTGCGAGGGAGAAAGGCAGGGTGGTAATGGGCAGAGCTCGAAACCTCCGCAAAGAAACGACCCAATGCGTTTGAAACATCAGCTGGGTCCACGAGGACCGCGTTCTCCACGGTCAGGCCAGGAATCGGGGAGTGGACCTTGATGCCGGACAAACGGCGTAGGCCACCCCAGACAACCGTGGAGGGAGTAAAACGGTTAAAAGAACTAGTAAAAGCTGTCCAGCAAGCTTTCTTGCTGTCGTTTATGATACGACGACACTGCGCTCTCATACGTTTGTAATTGATGCAATTCTCCAAAGTTGGGTGGCGGCGGAAGGTGCGTAAAGCACGGCGCCGGGCTCGAAGCGCGTCGCGGCAGGCTGCAGTCCACCAAGGGACCTGGACACGACGTGGAGAAGAGGATGTACGAGGTATGGAACGTTCAGCAGCAGTGAGGATAACCTCTGTGAGGTATTCGACCTGACTGTCACAGTTGGAAAAATTCTGATTGTGAAAAACAGCCATGGAAGAATAAAGCCCCCAGTCGGCTTTAGAAATGTTCCAACTGGTGGGACGTGGAGATGGGGAATGATGTAGGAAGTGGATGATACAAGGGAAATGGTCACTCGAGTACGTGTCAGAAAGTGCATACCACTCAAACCGACCGGCAAGCTGAGGAGTGCATATTGCGAGGTCTATATGGGAATAAGTGTGTGTTGTGTCAGAAAGGAAGGTCGGTGCACCGGTGTTGAGGCAGACAAGATCGAGGTGGTGGAGAATGTCCACCAAAAGGGAGCCTCTCGGACAAGGTGCCGGAGAGCCCCATAGGGGGTGGTGGGCATTAAAGTCGCCTACCAACACGAAAGGTGAAGGGAGCTGGTCAACAAGGTTTAGCAAATCTGCCCTAGTAAGGGCAGATGACGATGGCGAATATATATTACAGAGGGAGAAGGTAAATGTGGATAAGGTGATGCGGACGGCAACTGCCTGTAGGTGAGTGTGCAAGGAAATGGGATGGAAATAGACGTCGTCTCGAAGGAGCATCAGAACCCCTCCATGGGCTGGGACACCTTCCACAGGTGGCAGGTCGAACCGCACAGAGGTGTAGTGTGGAAAGTCTGCACGATCACGTGGACGCAACTTAGTTTCCTGGAGGCAGACTAGAAGCGGGCAGTGCAATCGAAGGAGTAATTTTAACTCCTCCCGATTAGAACGAATGCCGCGAATGTTCCATTGAAGGAGCGCCATGATAAAAATGAGAGAAGAAATAAGGATAAAAACCAAGTAGCGAGCGGGGTCACCTCGACGGCCGCTGAGGACCGGATTTCGAGGGAGCACTGCTATCGCTGTCCAGGGGCAAAGGGTCGTGGTCCATAGGTTCGACCGACGCGCCTGCCACCTCCCTGAGTTGATCAGGAGGGGCAGTTTCCACCGCCGGTAAAGGGCCGGGCGCCCGGCAAACGGAGCGTCCCGGTGAAACAGAAGACGGCCGAGGCCGGCAACTGTTGGACGGCGCGACAGATGGGTCACGCCTCGGCGGGGAAGGAGAGGAACTCTTTTTCTTGTCAGCTCTTCTGGAAGAGTGACGGCGGGAAGAGGCAGTTGACGGTTGGGAAGCCTGAGAACGCAGAAAATCCTCGCGGACGGGTTCCTTTTTCAAGGTCCGGGCATCTTGTTTATGTGCCCGCGGTTTACTAGATGTTGACGAAGACTGTACCTTAGAAGCAGCAGGAGGAAGCGGGGACGTGGAACGGGCAATCTTCGGGCTGGCGGATCGCACAACTGTGTCAGCGAAAGTGAAATCACATGTCTGGGTACTGGAAGTAATGTAAGTTGAGTCACTATTATTGAGTTATTTTGTCAGTAGCTGACATTGTTGAGGTTGTGGGGTTAAATTAATGCATTATAAAAACCACTAATGCCCATTGAAGACTACTTCGCTCAGCCTATTGTTATTGTTAAAAATTACAAAAATTCATTTGTCAGATGGCTGCACACGCGGTAAAAGTTTGATCATCTATGCCGCCACCCGACTATAACCTAATTTTCGTAACCGATACCGGAATAATAAAATGTGTTGAGCAGGAAAGTCTCTGAACCACTGGAGGGTTGGTTTTTATATAAATTTTGTTGAGATCGAGTAGTCCATAAATAAAAAACGGTTGCCTTTTCTCAAAAAATGTGTTTTTGACCTCTAGGTATAATTAATACTTTCCTAGTTTGCTACTTACTCTCATGCGGAGTATCGCAAGAATAACATCTGTTCGCGGTTCAAGTGGTTTTGCCGCGATTGTCAAGTAAATGGCCAACTGTAAACTCAAGCTTCCTGCCAGCAGATTCTATGTCAACGAGGTAGCAGAAAATTTTATATACCGAAATTGTCGCAACAGCAAAAATTAGCCACTCTAATGAGATGCGAACCCATAGCCGCACAAACAAGCTGCTCAATTCGTGAATACGCGTGGCCCTGCTGCGATAAACAGTTCAGATAAGAGGATGATTGAATCTTTTGAAAGGTGTCCGGACACTTGCCACGCAAGGACATTTGCCACACTTACCTGCTTCCCCCTCCTACCGCCCTACACTGGTCGCTTCCGCATTTCGTGGTGTGACCGTCAGTATGGTAGTTATTACAGCGGCCATAATAGGTGTGGATGTGCTTACGCCGAAAATAGGATCATTGCAAGGGAAAGCTGCTTTCAAAAAACGGAGACGTAATGAACGTAAAGAACATCTGTGATGCCAACCTAACGATGCGACATTTATTAGTTGCAAAAATAAAAAGGGGATCAGACGACAGTATCCGTAAAACGGGTGGTGGGGTTCCTGGTTCCGCTAAATAGGCCAGGAGTCCACTATTCGGAGGAAGCGGCTACACGGATAGCGAGGGCTGTGTGGCGTGGACTGAGCGGTTTGTTAGGGTACAGGGCTTAAGGGAAACACTAAAAGGGCTGTTTCAAAGGGTGCAGGTCGATCACAGGAGAAAGATCTGGGAACTATCGGTATGACAGTTATGAATTGTGGTAGCTGTGTCGGGAAACTACAACGCCAAGCGTTAATAGAAAGCACCGAAAGTTGGCTTAAGCCGGAAATAAGTTCAGCAGAAGTTTTTGCAAAGCATCTAGCTGTTCAGAAAGGATAGATTACACAAAATAGGTGGAGGCGTGTTGTCGCCGTCAGAAGTAGCCTATCGTGTAGTGAAGTTGATAGTTCCTGTGCGTTATGGGTAGAGGTTGCACTCTAAAATCGTATAAAGTTAATAATTGGTTCCTTTTACTGGCCTCCCGACTCTACACAATAACAGAAAGATTCCAAGAAATCCTGTGTAATCGTAAACACGTACCCGACACACACAGCAATAATAGGCGGTGATTTTAATTTAGCCTCAATCTGTTGGCAAAATTATATTTTCAAATCAGGAGGTACGCATAAAACATCGCGAGAAATTTTACTCGATGCATTCTCTGAGAATTAGTTCGAACAATTAGTTCATGAGCAAACTAGAATTGTAAATTGGTGTCAAAACACACTTTATCTCTTAGCAACAAATAATCCTGATCTCATAACGAGCATCAAAACTGATACAGATATTAGTTAACACAGAGCTGTCGTAGCGAGATTGAATAAAGTCCCAAAGTTACCAAAAATAAACGAAAAGTTTATTTGTTCAGGAAAGCAGATAGAAATAAAATACATTGCTACTTTAAAAACAGCTTTCACTCGTTTCTAACACTAAACGTAGGTGTAGACCAGATGTGGCTTAAATTCACAGAAGTGGTATCGACAACAACTGACAGTTTTATACCAAATAAATTAATAAAAGAAGGTGTTGATCCCCTTAGTACACAAAACAGGTCAGGACACTTGCAAAAGCAACGAAAAAGGCATACTAAATTTAAATGAAAACAAAATCCCCAGGATTGGCGATCCTACACAGAAGCTCGAAACGTAGCGTCGACTTCAATGCGAGATGCCTAAAATATTTTTCACAACTAAACTCGTTCTTGTAATTTGACTAAAACCCCAGAGAGATTTTGGTCATATGTTAAATATACTATGGCCAAAATACAATGCCCTCACTACGTGATAGTAATGGCGATCCTGCCGATGACAGCGCTACTAAAGCAGAGTTACTAAACACAGCTTTTGGAAACTCACCGAAGAAGACGAAACCAATATTCCAGATTGCGAATTACGAACAGAGGCCAGAATGAATAACGCTGAAGTAGATATCAGCGGAGTAGTGAAGCAACTAAAATTACTTAAGTCTTTTGGTCCGGACTGTATACCCATTAGATTTCTATTTGATTTGCTGAAGCGATAGCTCCTGAGTTAAGTCATATACAACCGCTCGCTCAAAGAAGGCTCTGTACCAGAAGACTGGAAAGTTGCACAGGTCACACCTATATTCAAGGCAGTAGGAGTAACCCACTAAATTACAGGCCTATTTCATTGACGTCAATTTGTAGCAGGGTTTTGGAACATCCTGTATTCAAATATTATGAATTATTTTTAACACGATCTATTTACCCAGAATTGAGAAAATATCGTTCATACGAAACAACTATCTCTCTACTCACACGAAGTGATGAGTGCTATCCCCAAGGGATCTCAAATTGATTCCGTATTTCTTTATTTCCAGAAGGCTTTTGACACCGTACCTCACAAACGGCTTTTAATCAAACTGCGTGGTTATGGAAGATCGCGCCAGATTTGTGACTGGTTAGGGGATTTCCTGTCGGCGAGGACAATTTGTAGTAATAGATGGTAAAGCATCGACTAAAACAGAGGTGATATCCGCAATGCCAAAGGGTAGTGTTATTGGTCCTCTGCTGTTTCTTATCTACATAAATGATTTGGGAGAAAATCTGACGCCGTTATTTATCTAAATTTATCTAACATGAGTTGTGCTACGTTGTCGGTTGATAAATTCCAATTAGTTTTTTTTCTTTTTTTTTCAGACGGCGTTGAACCAACACTGAAGAGAAGGCCTGTGCACTGCCGTGCCACGTCACGTCACGTCACGCAGAGTAGGTCGCGATCGCGAAGCTCGCTAGCTGGCTGATGGGGCACAGCCCACCGCCTCACAGCGCCCAGCCAGCGACCTACTCTCTGTGCTGTGACGTGGCACGGCAGTGCACAGGCCTTCTCTTCAGACGGTGTCAGTTGAACCGTCTTTCGTTTTCTCTTTCAGTTGGTTCGTCGTTTTCAACGGTTAGTTTGTGGACCTTTCTTTGTTTTGTCCTATTTTGATCGTTTCGCATGTATCAGTTCTCTCGGTACAGAGGGCGTCGAGCTACCATGCCGGCAACCCTCTGACCGAGCGCGCTGAGCAATCGCACCCTACCAAGTTCCGAACTACCGTGTAACATGTTCATACATCACAAACTAATTCCTCGTCTATTACGCTGTGAAGAACAGCTGCGAGAGTAATCCTTGATTCTCGTACTATCGATGGCAGGAGTTCACTAACTTACCAACAGATTATAATTCATTGTCCTAAGAACGATGTGTTTTTGATAATTTTGAGTGTGCCATTGCTTTGAATTGACAACACTTGAGTTATAATAAACTCATCGAGTAGAGAAAGCAAGATGGCGTACGCAAGAGATTTTGGGGCGAGGGATGTCCCGTGATTGATTTACGAACGCCAAATGTGCGCTGTGTTCCATCCAGGCTATAGTCACTCGTCCGAACGCCAAATGTTCGCTACGTTCGTTCCAGGCTATAGTCATTCGTAACCCGTTCAGCCGAAGAAAGAAAAAACTGAACTAGCAAGGCAAGACAGGTCTTATTTTAAAGGAAAAATACAATGAAAATGTGGGAGAGAGATTAAAGCGATAGTTTAAAGAGGTAAAAGTTCAAGAAAGAGTATGTTTGTCAAAGCTAAACTCATATATAATTTCGGCTGTTTGTTGAAATACGGTCAGAAAGAATAGTACGTATAGGATGCATACAATAGTAGAATCTTAATATTATCACCATAATTTTTTATTATTTATATTACTTTGGTACAAAGTGTTTGCAAACACTTATAAAACTACAAATCTAAAGTGGGCCGTAAAACATGTCAGTGCGATTTTTTTATCGCAAATTACTGAAAAAAGAGCAAGAAACAAATGAAAGCAAAGCAGAAAAAGTCAAATTATGTTAATTACAGGGATTTTGCATTTTTAAACTCACAATAACATGCTGCCCGTAAGTTCCTCCGTCCATCACCATCTCTCTCTCTCTCTCTCTCTCTCTCTCTCTCTCTCTCAATTTTCGTCGGGTGAATGCGCCCTTTCCACAGGATGTATTAGCAAAGCTCTTTCGAATCTTTAACTATTACGGATTTAGCGGGAATTTGGACAAACTATGAAGTTTATAGAGGCACTTATGTTTGAAGAAACACTAAATTATTAGATGTGGAAAGAAAGATGCGACGAAAGAATTGGTGGATTGCACATGTGAGAACGTTCGCCGCTCGCTCCAAACTTTTTCCTTCTCGCCGAGAAATTACTTTCGTCAACTGATCACTGTTCAGGTCTCCAAACTATACGGAGATACAGAGTGTGGTTTTCTACGCAGACCACGCACGTGGCACGCCTTAGCTCCTACGAAAATAGTATAGCTCAACCATATGCTTCATTCAATAAAATGATTGCAAAGACCGTCTTTTAGTGTCAGGACAACGTTTTCACTAAATCAGAATGGGAGGTCTGAATACTTAGAAGTATCGCATTAGTTTTTTTTCATATATTTTTAAAATACTCCAAACCACCAGGTCTTCCTTCTACTGCCACCACCCGGGGCACTTAATATTATACCGGCTCTCATCCCGGGCAATGCGACGTTTTGACTGAAAGAATCTACGTTCTAGAAACTTTGCCTTTACGTCTTTCAGCCAAGCGTAAGGCGAATTCACATTCAATTGATTCTGCTTTTCATTTCGTTTTCTATGAGAACTATTTTTTTTTTTTAGGTATCAGATCTGTCTGCGCGTACTGGCTACGAGTAGTAGTCAGCAACTGCCAGAGAGATGGCCCCTCCCTCGCTTAATCAGCGTCGGCCGCGGTGGCCGAGGGGACTGAGGCGCTCCAGTCACGGTCTGCACGGCCACTACGGTCGGGGGTTCGAATCCCCCCCTCGGGCATGGATATTTGTGCCGTCCTTAGGATAAGCTAGTTGATAAGTAGTTTGTAAGTTTAGGGACTGATGACCCCGTAGTTAAGTCCCATAAGGTTAACAAACATTTGAACTTTTTTTTTTAGCTTAATCAGCCACCTCCCCATCGCGCTCCGTGAATTGCCTGAGTTGCCTAACCAGACTGACTTAAGCCTTGTTGCGCCCCAGTTCCCTGTCAATTTTCTCGCTTTAATCGCTATTTAAACATAGAAGAAATAGCGAGACGTAAATGCGAACGTTTCAATCAGAAACATTACGTATTGCTGTTAATCTCGCTACAGCTCAGAAATGGCACTTAAGAGTTTAATAATTTGTTCTGTTCGTTTTAATACGAGAGTAGTTTTTAAAAAAGGACTAACCCAAAGGAAGAACTGAAAAATCTAAATTGGTAACCTTTAATTGGCAGCAATACTTCCGATTAGACAAGTGCTGCCGACTGCGAGAAAATTTTGTCCACTTTACCTTCGAAACAAGACAAACGGCATCGTCTGCCTAATATTTCGTATAGTACACTAAGGACGGTACGTCACTACAGATTTCGACACAGTTTGGGCCATCACTGAGTTTTGGTAGTTATATGAACTGTGAGGAAATTCATCCTGTAAACCAGCAGCTGTTTATTATTTTTCTAAACTTCTACCGGTTTCGGTTATAAACCATCTTCACGGAAGTCTATTTCTCTTCCGTGAAGATGGTTTATAACCGAAACCGGTAGAAGTTTAGAAAAATAATAAACAGCCGCTGGTTTACAGTATGCATTTCCTCAAATATATTACGGCTGTTGAACCTCATCTCAATAAATATATGAACTACTTCACGTAAACGAGAGGGAGGAAAAGCACATGGCAGGAGGAGAATGGCAGACATCATGCAGGAGGAAGAGAAGTACGTGAAGTAGGGGGAATAAATACCGGAGCAACGCCAAGGTTTCCGCTAGCTAATAGCAAAGGGTATGAGGAAGTTCGGAAATAGGCATACAGATGGGGGCAACGGAAAGAGTATACCGATGGTAGGCAATGGCATTTGCCGGACAGCCTTTTAATGACTGTAAAGTATGTTTTTAGATAAACATTTGGGCTTAACACTCGTATAGCTCCACATCTAAAAAAAATTTTTCTTGCTACTTTATTATTTTTCAGGTACAATTTTTAGGTTTCTTCTAAAATGCAAAAAATTAAGTAGCGAGGATGCCATGACAACCATCATTAGGTAAATCGAATTACTACTCCCATTTAGCAAATTAGATACATTGCCGGGTTGGTTATTATTAGGAATGGAACACGTTTCTCAGCAGCAACAGATTCACAATACGGCCCTGTAGTAATACATGAATACAGCGGTTATTGATACGATGTATATAATTTGGCCGCCTACATTTAGTAGCTACCATTTCACTGAAGACGCATTACGGCAACTTGCAATTTTTCAAGTAATAGCATTCATGTAAAACCCCGAGAACTTAGGATCGTAGGTTATTATCTTGGATGCAAGTACTTCCAGCTGCCGGTGCGCTTCCTCGCCCACAACGTGGAAATTTCCGCGGTGTTGGAGGGGGGAGTTGGGAGGTGTCTTGCAAGGTCACGTGCAGCGTGCGCTTGTTAAATGGGGCTTTTAGGAAACTGGCGTCACGACGTTCTTTTCGCATGCGTTCTGTTCAATAATTTTGACGGAGCAGAACAACGTTTTTGTCACTTCGTCATTTACAAAGTTGGGTGTTGCCTGAATTACAGAGACGTACTCGCCAATTTTATTGCAAATTTCCTTTTTTTACGCAGTTTTGTAGAGATATTACATCCAGAAAAATTAGAGAGGAACCATTTCTCGCACACAGTTCCAGCTAGTATTCTAAGCAGGTCACAACCTTAACACAGGCTTAAGTGGCAACTAGCGTGTTCCTTCAGAATGGAGTGAATTGTGAAATGCACTGTAAGATTAAATATATTTGTTGTAACAGTTATTAGTGATTAAAGAAGTAGGCAGACCTGTAGGTGAAATGAACAGGTCAGCAACAATTTGGAGGAAGGGTACCAAATGCCCGATACAGATACAGTAGAGAAAGAAGCAACTGTGCAATAGGATGCTGCTCTTGTAATACTGTTGCCGAGGCTGGGCAAAAGAATGTTGCCACGCTGTGCCAATAACAAAGTTAGCATTCTCTTCAATGAGCACAGCTCTGTAGCGTTTTTAACTGCTGTCTAACGATATCTAGAAGCACATTGCCTCAAATTAGATAAGTACTTCCAGTGATTAAAATTTCTTCCCTTGAAGTATGTGTGTGAATCGGCTTACCGCATTTTCCTTCTAATCTAATAAAACTTCACTAACGATGAGACCGTTTGGCTACAGGAGTGTCACGAATTAAGGACTAACTGCAGAAAACGGGTGGGTTAGGAAGATATTTGAGGAACATCTGTACACCCGTCAAGGGTCAGCACTCATTTAACAACGCTCTGGCACCAAATAAAAGTTCATCCAACATTTTTCGGTATCGGCTATTCCCTACTGTCTTTACGTCGAAAGCGGTCGTTCACGTGCGAGCGCGCAAACGGTCTCGCGTTCTCCTGTTCTCTCCTGAGAGAGAGAGAGAGAGAGAGAGAGAGAGAGAGAGAGAGAGAGAATTGTGCACGACCGCCGAGGCCTGACGGAAACGCCCGACAGGGGGTAGGCGCGCTGCTCGTGGCCCTACGCCACACAGTTGGGTAAGGCGGGCCACCACCTTTTCCGAAACTCAATGCGGGACATTTCCAGGAAGTGGAGGAGGCCCAAGATCACTTGACTCATTGTGCCAGTTTATTCAACAACTAGGAAAGAAATTTAGGCGACATAGTAGGCGAATTGATTTACTAATCATATCTAATATGAGTGACAATTTATTCTTAATTTTCAGTCTTTATGAAGAATTTATAAATATTTTCTCATGCTCCTATTTTGAATTTTAGACTGACAATTCTCTTGCATATTCCTTCTCCGTTTCTTAGAGCATCATGCTCTACACATTTTAGTAAGGAGCTTACTCCGCCAAAAGAATTATGTTTTGTAATATCCTCGAATAAAATTTGATATTAACTACTTTTTAAAACCATTTGAACTACTCTATTATAGAAGTTCCTTCGATCAAGAGCAAAGTTTAATTGTGCCTTACTAAATGCAATTACAGACTTTCGTTGTTTCATTTTCAGAATTTCACCACCTTTTTACTCCTGACTGTGATATTACACCATCTTTGCCATCTTGAGCACCGAAAACTATTCCATTTATACTCATTGAAACGTACGTCAGATGGACAGAAAAAAAAAAAAAAAATACAAAAGTCATCCCATCACCAAATGGATTATCAGCATAAAATAAAAGCAACTTCCTCTACTAGCGAATATGTCATTTTAAAGTAGTCTGATGTGTATCTTATGTTTATGTTTTATTTCTTTTTTTTTATCAAAGAAGACTGATTTATCCGTAGACCATGCGTTGTGAGCTGACTTGCATGCAGTATGACATAGCGTGCCGTACACAAATGGTTTCGGCTTGTGCTCTTAGACCAACAATTTTGAAATTACTGGAATGCGGGACGCTTTTGCTATTTTGCGGGATATTTTCAGTAATCATCCCAATGCGGGACTGAGTCCAAATACGGGACTGTCCCGCAGAATTCGGGACGGTTGGCCGCCTTAGAGTTAAGCAATACTATTGTTTTTCAGGAATCTATTCCTGCGATTCAATCCAGCATTTTGAATCTATTCCTACGATTCGTTCACGAATCTTTCTGGTCTGCGATGGCACGATTCTTGCAGAATGCTAAAAAGGAGACAACATGGGTATCGGATTTTTTGTATTTATATTTATGGTAAGTAATGTTCATACTTAAAATAGTAATAGCCAACGACATTCAACTTTCAACAATTCGAGAAGCGCATATAAATACTTATTAGGTTGCCAAGTATTTCTTCCCCTGTCGGTGTAACCCATTTGCTAGCGTTGTAGGTTGTCAAAGTAGAGTAACTGACGTAGTTCTAATCCTGCTTTAATCTTATAATTTTTCTTTTTTCGTTATATTCGGAATATTTAGTCATTCCATTAAATGCATGGTAAGTAGCACACATCTAAACATTATAAAAGTACCTATGTAAACTCACGTAGTTTCAGGAAATACGTCTATATAAATAAGCTTTAAAAATCAAAATCCGTCCAAACACTAAGTTTTATTGGCGATACAAGAAATTCGCGTTCTTATATAAAAATGTGTTTTATATCGCTTTTTTCAGGAAAGATCATAAAAACCTAAATAGTAAGAAATGATTTCGAGATGGCGTTAAAAAAAACATTTAAAATCCCGTTTTTTAAATAAAAAGAAATTTGTGTAAAATTGGGTTTTTACAAACAAAATACAACTACGTAGAAGAACGCTAAATGCAAAAACCCTTCTAAATACAGAATATAATCCAAATCGTTAGATCCGTTTCCGGGATACGCGAAATGTGTGCAAGAATTGCTCGTTTAAAGGCCGTTTCACACCGCGGTCACAGTGTCACGTGACAGACGCGCAATTCACACCGCCACGATGTCTGTGAGCTATTAGGACATCGTTCCTGCTCAGGTAACATGGCAGATGGTTCGTGGTGCGACAGCGCGTTTACTAAAAGTGTGTCTTGGTTGGGTAGTTCGAGTAGTGATGAGGAAGACATGCTGTTGTACTCCGTTACAAACCGAACGCACTGGGTACACCCCATCAGAGCCGGGAACAGTGCGGCGAGTATCATTATCTGATGGAGGACTTTGAGCAAGATGATTACAGATTCACAACATACTTTCGGCTTTCTAAACCTGAGTGAAGAGGTATTAACACTGATAACGATATTAGTAAAAAAGACACCAACTACAGGAGATCTATTTCCAGTAGAGAGAAATTGGCGCTATGCCTAAGGTAAGTATACAATTTACTTTTTTGAAATCGTACTGCAGTCGGAAAATAATTTTGGTAAAAAATGAAACATTTAAACAATTATTGATTTCCTTTGAACATCAGCACCTATTTTCATTTAATTCTCTTTACGTCATAACCAAATACTTTTTTGGTGTAAAGGAAGAATAAATTAAGTTTATGGTAGTGGCTGCCGAGTTAGATTTTCCCCCCTAATTCCTAAACGTTCATTAAACTGTCCTATGACCATCAACCAAAACTAATTCTCTACAAAATATTGATAGTTTAACATTTTACAAAAGGAAATGACAAGAAAACAGCTTGTTGTAACGAGTTGAAACACGAAACTGAGCGACAGTGTGCTAAGTGGTCATGCGCGCGGCAGAGTAGTGGGCCACTGCGCATGCGCGAGGCCACAGACGTCGATAGGCGTTTTGAAAGGATCGCTCGCGCATCGATCCCGCAGATTCGTCTGTCGACGTCTGTGAGGCTCTACGAGGTAGGTGTGACTTGCCCCATTTGAAACTATGGAAACAGATCTGTAGGAAAGTGTCACGTGACGCCATGTGACAGTGTGACGGCGGTATGAAACGGCCTTAAATATATTTCATTTAAACTATATAAAGAACATGGGGGGGAGCGCGCCACAGGGGCACGTGAAAAAACAAAAATAGTGGAAGGGAGGGACGGAAAGAATCTCAGCTTTAGAACAATTATCGTTTACTTACGGCCAGCATGTAATTGTGAGTTTAAAAATGCAAAATTCGTGTAATTAACGTAATTTAACTGTGTTATGCTTTCATTTAATTGCCTTTTTGTCAGTAATTTACGATAAATATAAAAAAGTTTTTTATTGTTTCGTGATTGCTATTGCTAAATGATCTATTTACTGATACCTAAATAAAGGATTTAACAACGTGAAAAACTGAATTTCAGGGGCTGCGTTCAAGTTGGCGCATTCAGGCGTTTCCTGGAAACAGTTCATCTCTCTGGATTCTTTTCCTAGACACTAAGACAATACTGCCACCTATTATAAACAGTTTTGAAGTTACACGTTTCGATTTCCCAGTTATTGGAGCAACTTGGAAATTTCAACGGCATTTTTTCACACATCAGATACAAACGATTTTCATGGTAGAAGAAATTCATGAAACACAATCAAGTGTAATTTTCAGAATCACTCTGCAGCGGAGTGTGCGCAGATATGTAAATGCTTTGAAGATTAAAATTGTGTGCTAGAACCGGGATTCGAACCTGCAACCTTTCCCTTTTGCGGACAAGCGCTTTAGTGTTTGAGCTATCGCGGCACGCTGCACAGTCGTCAACTTCTGCAAGGTTCCTGAAGAGCTCCTGTGAAGTTTGGAAAGTAGGAGGCGAGGTACTGGCAGAAGTAATGCTGTGTGGACGGACTGAAGCGTGTCGGGATAGCTCAGATGGTAGAGCACTTGCCCGCGAAATGCCAAGGTCTCAGCTTCGAATCCCGTTTCCGGCACACAATTTTAATCTGTCAAGAAGTTTCAAGTATAATTTTGTTGATCGCGAATTTTTTCTTAAAAACTTCTCTTGTTTGCTTAGTAACTTTACAAAGTATGAAGAAGAAATTGATTCAGTACAATGCAAACACAGAACATCTGACTTTAGGGTTTTGAGGGAATATCCAACTTGGCGCAATATATTTACTGGCTGTTTGCTTCTGACCCGTAATTGGGCGACCTCTTAGGATACGCTGCTTTTCCAAGGTCTGCATTGTTTGGTAATGACACAGCTACTCCGGATACTCTACTGTTAGTCCACGGTAAGTTGACGATTTGTGCGGCGGCTGTTGATAGCAGCAGGTGGCATATACCATGGCTGCCAGTGGGAGGGGGAGGGGGGGGGGGCCGAGAATCGTCGAGCAGAAGGCAGCGTCGCAGTGTTGGAAACGTTACCCATAATAATGTTTACAGTAATATTTCGCGTCTGGGACAGCGTAACTTGGCAACGCTCCAAAATAAATGGGTATCCTGCAAGTAGTGCTGTTTTCTGCTGCTGGCATCACCAGGTAAAATCGTCATCTAATTACGCATCCACTACTAGCTAGCCGCGGCGGATTAGCCGTTGGTACTGGGGCACCGTGCTGCGGTGCGCGCGTCTGTTCGCCGTCGGGGGGTTCAAATCCCCCTAAGGGCATGGGTGTTTCTGCTGTCCTTAGGTTACTTCACCTTCGTTTAAATGGTTTGTAAGCTACGGACTAACCACGCAGTTGAGTCCGATAGATTTACAAACCACACTGAACAGTGAAAAGCATAATTTACCATAAAATAATAGAGAGTATCGGCACACTATATTTACCAACATGAAAATGTGCGTCGCAGGGAATGGCCGTGTGATCTGGGGCGCAACTCCACCGGAGGTTGGAGTCCTCCCTCGGTTTTGAGTGTGTGTGTGTGTGTGTGTGTGTGTGTGTGTGTTATTGTTAAGTGGTCAGTCTTTTCAGTCAATGTGGAATTATTCAAAAATTGCAAATATGTAGAGAAACCTACGACAGTTTCGCACGGCTTCATTTGTATAGGGATTCGAATATACCCATCTGGCGAAGCTCTAACAGTTACATGAGAAATTAAAATTCAGAGCGTGAATGCCCTGTGTTCAGTTGTGGGCGAGTGCTTCATCCTTTATGACGAAGGGAAGAAGTGTGCCCACAGCTGAACACTGGCCATTCAGGCTCTAAATTCTCTGGTTGTTTATGTTTTTATTTGGTGGTTAATTTGGAAAGTTTACACTGTTTAATTTGATTGGATAATTTTAATGTTTTGTGGTCATGGAATTTTAAAATGACTCCATAGGGCGCAGAAACTAATAGTGCATTGATAGATGTAAGTTTTTTTAAAGTAGCGACTGTGCCTTGGAAACATTTTGTGTGGTTTCTATAGCAGGTGTTTGGGATGACTAATACAATTTTATGTATAAAATTAAATTGTGTGTGGGGGGAGGCGGTGTTTTAAGATGTGACTCACAAAGACCTTAAGGACATGTTCACCTACGCCATCTGGATTCTGGAGCGCATAAAAGTTTGTAATTTTTCATCATTTCTTGGCAGCTGTGTATTTCACTGCGTTTCCTTTCCGAGCTCGGGAATTATGAATAGTTAACGGCTCACGATCTTCGTTCTGTGCTTCCTTTGTTCACATGCGTCCTCGACTGCTTCCTTGCTTTCGTAATCATTCGGCACGAATTTATTTATATATTTATCCATACTTAGACAATCGAAATTGTATGAATGTTGTCAACATAGGTTTACATTGTAGAAATACAAGACTTCATAAATCAATGCAGTTATACTATTTCATACATATTCAATGCAGTAATGTTAATTCATAAATATGCTGATATACAAAATGAGAAACATATTGTGCAGTTACCTTCGAATCATAAATCGTTCGGAGCTTGGAATCGCCAGAAGGCGATTATTTTATACGATGATTCCTCCGGACACGATTCCTTTGAGGTTTGATTTGTATTCGTTCAAATAAATGACTTATTCACGAATCGCCATTACTACTATAGAGTACCCTATTACAGCTTAGCATCTGCAACTACCGACACCAGTAACGCCGCCTCCCACCGTAAAAACTACACAGTACAAGTTTTCACAGTACAAGTTTCACTTAGCGAGCGGTTCGTGTTCGCTGTATCGTGGATACTAATTACCCGTCTGACACGACGATTCCTGTGACTGGGTAACGGACAATTTCCTACCGTTGACAGTCTTCAGGAAGTTTATTCAAGACTACTATGTGATCGCAAAAACATTTTTCGGGCCGTCTACTCCGAACTTCATATGTTTCTCACTTCACCATTAAAGACATGCGACTCTCCTATAAGGATTTTTTGTTTTAATCAATGGTTCTCTTAATTTAGCAGTATACCGCATGTCAGCTCCCTACACTTGACCATTTCTAAGGCTGACAACAATGCGGAATTCTGAAGGACGGCAAACCATTAACAGTCAAAATTACGCAGGAACGAAGACAGGCTGCCATACACTTAACGAGTAAACAGAACCTATAGGGTACTTCGTTGGGAGGGGAAAGGAGAAGGCGACGCAAGAGTTTTTGTGTTTTGAAGACTATTGGCGACTTACATAGCCATACGTTCCAGCTTCTATCGTGTTAAAAACTAGAGCCTTTACCAAAATACAGACGATTAATTTCACCCTTGGAAGAATGAGGCGGGTCCGGAGATCACCATTGTCCCCGTGAACAGACAGCCTCGACTCAGACCTGTAAAAACACACTGTACACCACCTGTTCTCTTCCCCCTCCCCTCCTCACCCAACGCATTCGATATCGCTGCCAACTTGCAGTTCGTATCCACCCCACCACAGACGAGCTATTTGCCAAACAGTTTCCACATGGATTACGAACGCCACTTTGTGGACAAATTCTGGAATGGAAAGGGCTCTGCTATGTTTAACAGCAGTCATCGTTCATTTCTGCATCCTCGCGAATATTTCAAAAACAAAAATAAGAGGAATTTCAGATTATTCATTCGTTTTGAAACGGTTTTCTTGGAAGGTTTTGGTTACTTTGAAATTTGTGTCGCCACGCAGGTTGGTTTATATCTGTCTAAAGCGCTAATACATTTTGGTTTTCGCTTGTCATGAATTACTTTTTCATTAACTGGTCAAAGTTTAACTTCGAGTAACTACAGTACATAATTCGCTTTTCAGTCTCCATGCGTCTACAGAAATATTGTTAATAGCTGCACTGCTGATTACCGTAACTGTAAATTGTATGAGTAGTATGAACGACAAAGCTTCACTATGGCTTTTCTAATTTGTCTTTATTTAAAATATCCACTCTTAAGGTAATTGTTAATGATTCTGTTTAAAAAGATAATTTTTTAACGAAACTTGCAATTGTTAAATACATAATCAAAAATCATCACACGGTGCTGAGAATCGTGGTTATTACTATGAACTTCCCACCAATTCCATTGATATGGGCAGAAGTTACAAAACGCCGATTGCAGGAATTACGATGCATTTGTATTGCTTGTCAATATAAACAAAAACGCTGATCTTTTGTCAGTAGTTTGCGATCACCGAGAATAATTTTTACGAGAAGGTATTAGTGAACATTGGAAAAGATAACAAAACTGAATAACCACGTTTCCTAACTAGAGAAACGAGCCACAGGGTAATTAGCACACTTCGCTGCTAAGCAGCCATATTGAGTGCACGAATCTCGTGCGACCCTCGACTACCTGGGGTTCGCGATCGCTGCCGCCTGCCCACACGTACCACCAACTAAAGCCATCTGTCGCTCGTTGTGGAGCCCCACATGGGCTGGCTGGACTGCTTCATTCTTGTGTAGCTTTGTGACTAACTGCGCTGTGACTTTCTCTACTCCGATTGTAGTTAGTGACGTTTCAAGTGAGTAGAGTGGCAGTATGACTACTGGCCTATGACGAAGGGCATGAGGTACAAAAACGGGAAATAGAAAAAAAAAAAAAAAAAAAAAAAAAAAAAAAAACAGTTTTTACCGAATAACCCAGAGTCTCAAATGCATCTAGTTTTTTGTTCGCTGTATTCGAAGTCAGGGAAAGGCGGAAAGCTATAAATATCTTTTCAAGAATTTAGCGTACTTTTCTCAAAGGTAGATTCGAAAATGGGTCACGTGATCTATTCACGGTAGATGTATCGAACTTATAAATTAGCAGATTGTAAGGTTATTTTGTCAGTCAGGTTTTCGCTTTCAGTTCTTGTTTAATATTTCCACGCATATTTCGTGCGTGTCTTTCGTGATTATATTTCAAGACTTTTTTTGTTTGCGGTAATTTTGTCTTCCTCTCCATACTGTACTTTTATTGTATTTTTACCTGTAATAGTTATCGCCAATGTACGAAAATACCCACTTCATTTTCACTTTTTTACTAATAACAGAAATACAGAATCCTTGAAGATCTGTTTATTTTGTATGTAACTTATCTGATATTTCATATTTAGTAACTGCAAAAATACACCATTTTATGCGACACTACGATTTTACGTAAATTTAAAGAAAGTAAGTTATCACTGCAAAATATGAATGTGAATGGGAATTTTAATACAACGTGCAATGAACGCGAGTTTCGCGGAGCGTCCGATTTACACCGTAACAAATGTACGGCAGCAGTTTGAGACTTCACACATTTTGAACGATTACTTCTGCTACTAAATAATCAATTCGTAGCATCCATTTCGTCCCTTCACATGAAGTCAGTTTAAATAAATCCTCCCCCATTTTACTACTACTACTATATTATTATGAAGTAAATCGTTCCGCGAATCGCTTGTTTCACCCACACCTCTTGATCCTTCTCTCCGACGTAATCACGCTCACGTGTTAAGCTTATTATTTAAAGGCACTTCAAGAGGAAGTAAAGCAATTTATCGAGTAACTAGCTGAAAACTCGGCGTTGCTCGGGTATTTATTTTTTATTCAAACCTTGAGTTTGTAGTTCTATCCCTTCTTTCTGTCCATCTCATATACATCTCAGAATGTATAAGAAATAATATTGTATCAAAATATACAAATTTTCAAGTACTGTATCCAAACAAAGATATAAATCAAAATATAAATTATACATAATATTCATTAATTCACAACCTTAAAATAAACACCGAGCGAGGTGACGCAATGAAAACACACTGGACTCGCATTCGGAAGGACGGCGGTTCAGACTAACCGCCAGTCTTTTGTTTTCCTCTCCAGGCAAATGCCGGGGTGGTTCCTTTCAAAGGTCACGGCCGATTCCTTCCCCATCCTTACCAAAACAATCTGAGCATAAGCTCCGCCTCTAATGACTACACTGTCGACGGGGCCTCAAACACTTATCTTCCTTCCTTCGTGGCTATAAACACTTTCTTGCCTAGGATCTAATATGAAGCCGTATTTTCTGTGGTGAGCCCATCCCTAGCAAGCGACAAAGCTGTCCGTGTAAGAAACATTTAGATTTCAAATGCACTCCACAATATTGAGTGAATTGCCCTGTGATTTATTAATAATAGTAAATGCAAGTCTCACTGCAAACTGCAATTAAAAGCCAGATCATTGCTTCTTCCTACAGCGGCAAGCTCTTCACAGTTCAAAAGTTCTCAATAGCACTAATCTTTAAGGAATTTCCTTCAGCTCACTGGATTACAGGAGTGTCTTAGCAGTAAATAAATGTAATAGAACGTGGTGCCTGATGTGTAAAGTTTCTACACATTGCAGTATTTACGATGTAATATTTAAGTTGCATGTTGCACAATTTTGTAATTTTTCAGGTAAATATTCATTTAAGTGCTGTATGTCTAAAATCTGTTGCGAATACAATTAGTAGTAGAAGTAACAGATTGAAACTTTGTGCGTGATGGGGCGGTTTTCCATTAACGTTACTGTTTATGTGCACTTATCCCATGAACTACGTGTCTTACTGTGATACAATTTCGAAGGTACATTCAGCTGTGTGTGTGTGTGTGTGTGTGTGTGTGTGTGTGTGTGTGTGTGTGGCGCGCGCAAAATTTTCTGCGGGTACAATATACAGTGTAGTAATTATAAATTACAACGCTATACCGAATGCCGTAGTTTTGTTCCATGAACAGCGGAAACTTAGTATACAAGAAAGTTTTCCTTTCATCATTTTGCTGTGGTTGTCAGTTTCCTAAAGGTTTGAAATTATGTTTAAAAGTTTGTTGCAAGTCCGTGTTTTTCTCCTCAACTAGTAGACTGATAAAGTCACGGTATCACGTGCGGCATGACGGGAAAATTCATTGTTTTTGACGTCATACCTCCTGACGTCATTCTTATCTGACGTCTTCTAATCATTAAGTACATTCCTGCCAAATTTCAGCTTCATAGGTGAAGTAGTTTTCCAGATTTCGTGTTTAGTCAGTGAGTGGGAGTATCCTTTCGCTTTTATACAGAAATGTAGAAAGTTTGATCATTCTTGGAAAGTCATGAAGACATTTAGACGCTCGTTACAGATTAGATCTAATAATCTAATGATGAGACTAATACATGATGGGTGTATTAATACGTGTTTGTTTGGAAATACTTTTTTTACATGTGACATCGCACCGTGTGACTGTTAAAGTAAGCAGTGTGTCACTTGGGTAGCATTAAATTATAGTGGCTATACCCGGGCCGCTGAAACTTTGCACTTTACGTTTACAAATAACAAGTGAAGAGCAAGAAGCGCTAGGCGCTAGTCGCTAGGCACTTTCAGTGATCACATGGCTTGACGTCAACGTTCCCGCGTTGCCGGCTTTGTTGGGTTCTACCGTAAGCAAAGTTGTGTATCGTGTTTATGTTGTGTGTGCTTTTTTCGCTGGGATTTGTTTTACTGTGAGTGGTTTAACTTGACTTTCCCAGTTCAAGTAATTTGATAATGTCGAAAAGACGTTGGTCTAGTGACGTTTTCTGAGTAAGTTCTCGATTTTGTATGAATAAAAACTTCGAAACTTATGCTCTGAGCAGGAAGTTCATTCTCGCTTCAAACGATCGGAAAAAGTTATGGTGCAGTGGTTACAAGAAAAATATTGCTGCAGATATTTCAATGTCAAAACTTCTGTTATAATCGCCCGTGAAACAAAATAAGCCTATTACACCCACATATGCAGCAGACGAAATCACAAAGGAGCAGGGTCACAATGAAATAAATCTGCCCCCATTTCACTGCCGTTTTAACCCTATAAAATTGGTATGGAGTGACGTGAAGAATTACTTAAGTAACAACAAGTCTTTCACAAGAACAGAGGTGGAAAAGCTGTTGCATGAAGCTGTTGCCAATGTGGATGCTGCATCTTGGAAACAAAAGGGTCGAGCACGTTGGAAAAACTGATTTGCGCAGCGCAAACAATGGAAGGAATCATCAGTAATAATGGACGGTTACTGATTTGTCTTGGTGATTACAATTTTGGCAGTGACAACAGTGAAGATGGGGAGCTGGATTTAATTGTACCATTGTCGCCGTAAATTTGTGAGTGAAAAGCATTCTGATTATAAAACGCAGAGAAGTAACTATCTTGGATATTGTTTATTTCGTATCTGTCGTGATCCAATGCTTATTTTCTATATTGCTTTGCTCCGTTATTGAAAGCGTGTGCATTGTTGTGCTGTGGTCTTCATTAATATGCCGTTAATTGCTGCTCAAGAACGAATTATTATATGCACTTTTATTGCTCAATAGCTTACATTTACGAGATGCAGCTGAAAACCGTTTCCTGCGCTGTGTGTATAGAGGCTAGTGTTGGGGAGCACTTTTAGCTAGATATGAACCTGGGAGTCATGTAGTCTCGCATGGCGAAGTGGTACCATTCTGCACTTGCTACAAAGTAGCAAACACCAAATGATAAAGTGTATAATGAAGACAATATTGTATTATGGAAATTGTTTTCTTAATTCAATCTGAACTGTGTGATTGTGTTTAAAATAATTGCGCAGTGTTTACTTTTTCTTTTTTGAGCAACTGAGTATGAGCGCAGATGAAAATTCAGTATGTTCTAAAAAGGATACGTTTCAACAAATATACAACCTATATTCCGTATACATTGACTGGTCGTATGTCACTGACTTGTCACAATAAAGTGCTACGTTGAAAGTTTGATAAAATTTAATGTGAAGTATTTAACAAAATTGTATACCTTTAGGTTAAAGATATATACAGCACGTTGGCAGGACTTTTGAGTGGAGGGACATTAACCTCATATCGCAACTAGAAAATTGTGAAAATTGGAGCTGAATACGATTTTTATTAATGATTTTCTTGAAATAAGCGATTAATATTTTTTGTTCTAGTTAAACTTTTCACTGACTAGCGTGAATGTTTCAAACTAAGTCTGACTGAAGAACATTACGTACAGTCTTGCCCCATGGCTGTGTCTCGATGTAGGGCGGAGAGGAGGAATATCGTGGCAGTCTCGGGGTGAGGAGAGGGAACATGGAGGAAGTTCTCTCTTTATCCTGCAGTATCAACTCAGGTGCGACGCAATCATGTACATCCATACTCCGCAAGCCACCCGATGGTGTGTGGCGGAGGGTACCTTGAGTACCACTATCGGTTCTCCCTCTTATTCCAGTGACGTATTGTTCGCGGAAAGATTATCGGTATACCTCTGTGTGGGCTCTAATCTCTCTGATTTTATCTTCATGATTTCTTCGCGAGATATACGTCGGAGGGAGCAATATACTGCTAGATTTCTCGGTAAAGGCATGTCCTCTAAACTCCGTCAAAAGACCGTACCGCGCGACAGAGCGTCTATCAGCTGGTATGGTGCAATTAACGTCTCGTGAAGACGTGGCAAATCTGAACTGTGAGAGACCCAGGTGGTGCAGGAATATAAACGTTCACAGAGCAACTAGAAAGCAACTGGTGGAACGTTGCGGCTGGCAGCAGCTGGAAACAGGCCAATCACGAAGACTACGAATGAAGCAAGGCTAGGGAGCAGAACAGTGCCACGACAGCAGGCGGTAGCACCTGATGTTCGTATTATAAGATATTCTGGTTTTAAAATTTGAATTTCAAAACGGTATTTTCTAAAATATGATTTAAAATTTTAAGTCTTATCACAAGTCTTTCTGTGGCCAGGATTGGGGGTGGGGGCGTATGATTGAAGTCACGTTCCGGCATCTAAAATTTTAGAAGTTAAGTACTGCTGCAGGGCAGTAGCACTTAAACCTTACTGTGTACGTCACGGCGAAAGCCCACTGTTTTCCACTGAGGGTAGCGCCGCTAACGCTAAAGTGGCCACATTCCTGTTCGATTTTAGCCTTTGTGTAAGTATCCTCTAACAAACTGACGGCCGCGCTTACATCTTTAACCAGATCTAACCTCCCACTATTCTGTGTGCACTGGGTTACATGTTGCTCATTCATACGATAACGTGAAAAGTTTAAGCGACTGAAATTTGACCCCTCTTTCCCATGCCCTAGAATGTTAGCTTTTGTGACATATTAACCCGTATCTAACAGCCACCGCCTAGTTTAGAATTGAAGGGGACTGAACCAAAGTGACTGACCTATAGCGTAATCCAAAGTTTTCTTCGTCGCGAAACACGCAGCATAGCTTCTTGAGGCAACCTTTCCACTAATATTAGTAAATGATTACACTGTAAGAAATGGTCTTTTTAAATATATACATCTTTTTACAGATGCTAAACTTTTCCTCCCTAACGGGAGGGCGCTAGCGGCTGCCAAAGCCACCCGCTCTGCAGTCTACCGCGTGCTGACGTAGCAGGCTAGTAGCACAAATGCCAGCTGCCTGCTAAGCGCAGGTACAATGGGACTGGTTACCGCGTCTGGCCACTGCAGGACAGGAGCAGCAGCACGCGCACACAGTAAGGACGTTTGTATCCACACAGTCGCCAGGAATGTTGACAGCAATTCAAACATCTCAGCGATTACAGCAGAGGAAGCGCGGGGGTGTGGTGCGTAATTTATTACACAATGCTCACTACATTTAATGGGGCTTGGAGATCCTTCCTAGTCATTACTTGTTGATGGTAATGCTATGGAATATTAATTTCACGTGAGGTGAAACAAAGCTGGTTGGTATGTAGTTGCTTATTCATCTGTAGCGTTAATCCGAATTATTTTGTAACCTTAAATTCTTTCGCCGATATTAATTTTCAGATAATCCACACCGAATGAGGTTGATAGTAGATAAGAAAATCTCTCGTTTGTTAGTGATTAAAAATTTCTGCTTTTAGTATCTTACATGTGTAATAAACCATAGTTTTATTCCTGAAGATTGTTTTTCCTCAGAGGAACTACTGCATTTAAAACTTGCGTATTCTAGTATTCACTATATTCACCACATCAGTAAAAGTGAGGAATGAAAACTGCACTAATAGAGCCCCAAATGGTTCTTCATTGTACTGCATGAGGAACAAAGTTTCGTTTTAAGTGATTCTAGTGTCTCGTCAATGTGATTGGACTAAGTCCATTGAGAGAGAGAGAGAGAGAGAGAGAGAGAGAGAGAGAGAGAGAGAATTTTGAGGGCACTGCTGCAGCTGCTGTAACACGGCATTGTGCCTTGTTTGAAGCTGTCAGAATGCCGGTAAATTTATTTAAATTTTAAAGAGGTCACTAAGTAGCGCTTTCTTCGGCCAACTATTAAAACAGTAATTTTGATCACGAAGTGGGATAGGCAGAAGAAACTTCCATTTGTTCACCGTACTTTAAGGTACACGCGCTTTTCTATGCAAGACAACATTCGTTTGAAGTTAGACACTATTTTAAATAGAGCACTGCGCGACGGAGAAGGATCGGCGTGGAGCAGGAAAATAGCTGGAAGTGCCTGTAATTTCGTTACAACGTCTAAAATATCTGTATCGTGGCTTTGTTTACAACATTCATAGCGAAGTGGCAGGCAGGAACAGTGATATACAGTACACACTGATCAGTGGGTCAGAATAAAGCAGGGTATAAAATGAAGTATAGTAGCTTACCGTGCTGTTCTCCGTTGTGATTCGGCTGGTGTTCACAACGACCATTTGATTAATCGCGAGAGTTTGCGATTTATGCATTTCTTTATTCAGTATGTCAGTGGATATTATGTTTCAAACAAAAATTCAATGACTTAAAATATTATTGTACGTAACAAAATTTGCATTGTACGTAAAGCCGGTTGGCTTTTGTCTCTTTGGCCCATATTCATGTTTGATCTACCATTTGCCAGCAGGACGTCAGATTCAGACTGGCTAGCATTGCCTAAGTTTGGCATTCTGTTAATGGAGGCTGAAGCAATGCCAGCATAGCTTGCTGACGAAAAGTCAGATTAAACAGAAGCAGTACGTCGACAGATGGCCGTGAAAGTAATAGTTTGGTGGTATACAAGAATGTCAGGCATATCATGCACTCTATCGTGCCGTGAATGTCGAGTAACTTCTACAGTCGAGCGTCACCAGAAACATTACAAGAAAATATTGTTAGGCTCACTGTCATTGAATATTTCTATTTACACGTTTTTGCAATTTAACAAGAAAGCTGTTTATAATCTTCTGCACACACTAAAGAGCAGTGGATTACGTTAGCCACATTTTTGGTTAAGCAACATTCCTCATCTAAGAAACAGTGATTTTAGTACAATACTCTATTACTAACTTGTAACCACGCACGCTTGGGAATCTTACTTTCGAAAATGAACCTTTATACTGTTCTTAACTAAAAATTGCAAGGCTGATGTTTTGGGATAATCTTTAATGCGTCGAAAAGGCACGTAGCAAGTGTTAACTTTACTCTAGTAAAAATTGTATATGTACGGTGCCTGGCCCATTTCACCGCTATCGTATACTTCGGTGGGGCAGAGAGAGAGAGAGAGAGAGAGAGAGAGAGAGAGAGAGAGAGAGAGAGAGAGACTGGATATCTGACTGCTTCTGCGGAGAGCGTGTTGACTTGAGCGCTTCTACGTCTGTATGTGTCGTTTACGCTCCCTCAGTAAGTTTATCCCAGTGATCTGGTTTAACTGTAGACAAAAGGTTTATTAATGTAGATTGTTCGCGACACTTAAAAACAGTTTATTGCATTTATTGTAATCTGTTCACGGAGCAACGAATTCTATTTTCCTCGAGCTCGAATTGCCCAAATATCAACTTCTTAATTTTCATGTTTGAAAAACGCTTTAAATTATACGCGGCTTACGCTGCATCGTTTTATTTTTTGCACCAGTATCTTTACATTCCGCGTCGAAAATATGAAACTGCAGTTTTTCATTTTTCTTGAGTAATTAGTTCCCTAACGTTTGTATTTTGAAGGAAGTACCAGTTAAGAAAAATTTTTTTTATATACGTGTGTGAAATACCTTTTAAAACATTTACCTCTTCATAATTCGTATCAGTTTGAACACTAATGTGTGAAATTTACAAATGTTGCATAGCAAAAGCGTAACTGCATTAAGGTTACCGACTATGCATTGTTGCTAGTCAACTTTAAAAGCAGCAAGAGATTTTTCCCTTTCAAGTGATAGTAACTTGATTAAGAAGTAATTTTAAGTTACTACATTACGTCAGTGGCACGAGTTTATGGATATGAATTTCGTGAGGATTTATTTTTAGTCAGCACTGCAAAATATGAAGGCGAATTCTTAGCTCTTTTTTCCTTTCTTTTTGACGGTCAAGTGTGTTTTCCGAAAACTGACTATTCTAGTGGGCTCTGAACTAATTGTTTGGAACAAGTTTAGGAATATGAGTTCGGCGCCATTTCGAAGAATGTTGTGCGCTTTTGGATTTTAGCATATTCGGTCAACATATGTAGTCCTTTAAAACAAATACTGGCTGCCAATAGAGCTCTAACTTCCATGGACAGCTGAGCAAGGGTGCCAAACATGTGGTTTTGCCAAGGATAAATATGCCACTTAATGGTTCAGTTGTAATGATTTACCCAGTTTTAATTTTCCTACATTTTTTTCCTTAGTCTGCCTTTTGTTCTAACACTTGTAATAGACGTGTTCGATCTGTACTATTCCAGCTGTTCTGTAGGTTATTTACAAGTGGAAGCTAAGGCGTTACGATTACGAATTTGCTTCCAATAGTACACTTTTTAGTAGTCCATTAGGATAACTGCACTGTACCTTGGCGATATGGAGATAATCGCATTTGAAGTTGTACACGTGAGTTACTGTAAACAATGGAAGGTCCAGTAAGGAATGTTAATAACATGTAGATAGGGAACAACTCCAGACCAACGTTGAGCCGCCGACATACACAAAAAGATGCACACACAATTCTCAATTTTCGGCAGCGGCCTTCCTCAGAAAAAGAACTCTTCCACACACGTCAGCTATCTCTGGCTGCCCAACAGTCTTCTGTCGGCGGCTCAATGATCGTCTTTACGGTGCGTTCTTCCCTATCAACGTATTATTGTTGCGTTAGGCAACAGCAAATTGTAGTTTGGTTCTCTCAGAAATAACTAACCAGGACTGTCGACGTCATATTTAAAGGTTTCTTATTTCCATCTGAATGGCTGGCAACAGTGATGCGGTTCGAAAATATTTTCACTCTCTCTTTGATCAAATAGTGAGCCTTTGTTCGTAGAACCGTTTTCGAATGGTACAGCGACTCGCCTTAGGTGTATCGTGTAATGCGGCCCAATATAAGATATTCGTAGAAAACGGCAAAGTACTTTCGACAAGCTACACTGGAGATGTCTATTCTGAAGAAAGTACTATTTTTTACGAATATATCATGATTTTATAGGATGTGGTTAGGCTGGAACCTAATAGAACAAATTGAATTGTTGCGAGTGAGTAAGCAGCGACGTCTACGGTATAGCTTGTCAAAAGTGCTCTGCCGTTTCCTACCAGTATCTGATACTAGGCCGTATTGTATTACACGATACACCTGAGGCGAGAGCCGCGGTACCACTCCAAAACGGTTCTACGAACAAAGGCTCGTGATCAAATGTGTCAAAGTCCAGTTCATTACTGGAAACCGCGTTTGTATTGTGTTAATTTGAGAATAAGATCATTTATCTGAAGAGGAGACCTAATAGGAGGCAAATTCAGCAAAAAGTAATTAGCTTTTCAGTGCTGTATGTTTTATAACAGATTAATTTTGCAGAGTTGTACAAATGTATTTGTAAATAACATGAACGCACGCGCAATATGCGAGATTTGCAGTAACCTCTATAGAAAGTGGATGTATAACTGGTGTCTGAACATAGAACTGTATCGTGTCTGATCAGTCATGTGTTTTACACACGATTTCCCATTGTCCGCCATGATTAAATTTGGCAAATGTTTCCATCGGTTATTACGTGACAAAAAATTGATTACCTTCTTATTTGGAATTTACGTCACTATTCAATGTAATAAGCAGATATGGGAGCGAAGAGAGATGAAATTTAGTTTTCGTATAATTCATAGCAGCCATATTTGAATTTGGCACGAAACGAAATATGAATATGGCACGCTCAGACAGCTGGAGCTCAGCATCCATGTAGTATAGAGATTATTGGAGATTTGTATTGTCTGCTGCCGCTGGCTACTTCGCGATGCACGCGCAGCAACCAGTGAAGCGCTGACTATAGCTGGATGTCTGCGCGGACGAGAAACTTTTTCCCGCATCCTCAAGGCCCACGTCCGCAACCGCATCCGCGGCGCTATCTGCATCCGCAAGTTCATTATCCGCATCCGCAGATATTAAAGTTTTGAATGAGTAATAGTAGATAGCAGTGCTTAAAACCATTGGATGTAATGATTTAATTGTTACAGTATTTCTGTGACATTTATGACTTGTCAAATCATGGTAACTGTTCTATACATCCTCCAAAATAGGGTATTCCAAACTGGAAAATATTGGCGCTCCAGAGACAGCGTTTCGGAGCCCGTGTGATCGGAGCACCACGTCAGCTGTTTAATACAGGCATATTCTTTAATTTCAGGGGTTAAAACTAATCGGCATAGGAGATTTTACTGTTTGCATTAAAGAAGTTCTTTCTGCGTTCTGCAAAACTGACACTACACTATTTTCCCCATATTAACGCATGTTATGAGACAAAGCAGAGCATGTCATTTTAAGTGTTGTAATTACGGTTTTAATTGGTAAATATCAGGAAAAAGATTGTCGGCTGCAGCTACGGCCGGCCTATACAATCTAACATTGTGTACCTAACTAAAAACGTTACTTTCACTGTACACCGTATCGTATTATGAAAGTTGCAAAAAAAACGCTGTTAATCTTTATTACTTATGTAATACATAAAAATGAATGTACGTTTGTTCTTACTTTATGCGCGACTGTACCGTCCATTCAGTTGCGATGAAAATTTGCCAACATGTTGCTTGCACTTTCGTGACTTATTGACAAAATCAATTGACAAAGACACATAGGCAGGAGATATGACAATGTTAAAAATGTTCAAACGTTTGTAGATCTTATGGCACTTAACTGCGGGGTCATCAGTCCCTAAACTTACAAACTACTTATGAACTAGCTAATACTAAGGACGGCACAAATATCCATGCCTGAGAGGGGATTCGAACCCCGACCGTAGTGGCCGTGCAGAACGTGACTGGCGCGCCGCAGACTGCAATAATGAAATGCGCGTCTGTGCCGTCTCGAGAAACCCAGAGTCACACGCTACTTCGAACAGTAAAATGTCTTTGCTGACAAGTTTTTCCGTCGAGGCTGTCTTCAAATTTGACGAGACGTCAGTATTACACGTCTGTCTTGGTATTACAATAAATACGTAATTATGCTACTTTGTCCTGACACGTATGTTTCAGCAAATTTGAAGTTCCAGTTTCATGTCCAGTGTAATATGCTTTTTATATGCAAAACAGGCCACCTTGCCATCAAATACGTATCCAAAGTTTTTCCAAACTGATTATTTCAATTCGTTTTCCTTCACTAATGTCAAATCACCTCTTTTCAATTTACACGATATAGTATCCATTGATGTGTTGATTTTAAGTACTGTCACTGTCACTACAGAGAACTAACTGAAGGCAGCGGAAATTTGGCACGGCACCTCTGGTGGGCGGTGGGCCGGTTTGCTTCGAAGAGCTTTTGTTCAAAGAGCTGCAAGGCTGCTACCGCGCATGCGTAGTACGGAAATTCGTGTTCAAAGAGCAATCCTGCAGCTTGCTGCAGCCTACCGGCTGTTCAAGGAAGCTCCTGGCTGCATGAGCTGCAGGGAAAATTTCCTCCTGCAGCCTGACTTGACATCACCGGTACCGCGCATGCGCGGTAGTTCCTGCTTTGCTGCTGCAGGAAGCTGCAGCCCTGCAGCTCCTTGAATGAACCCGCAGAAAGCACTTGACAGCGCAGATAAGACACGGTTGCACAGACGGATTAGGCGCAGGTCCCTTGGGCCACAGAGTAACATTTGTGATTTGGCACAGCTACGTCCGCCGTGGCCAGGGGACGATAACGAGACTTCCGCTCTACCTGATCCCTGCAAGCATTCCACGAATGTCCACAGGCTTTAAGTTTTTATCTTCTATTTCAACAGACGTACTGGACAGATACCTCGCTCTTTAACCGCATATAACATGCGAATATCCGCGTCACTCAGTTTTATATGCAAAGTAAGAAATACTGCTCATATCCGCGGATATCCGCATCCACACAGGCCTCCACCCATAACTCTCTAACGGCCTACCCAGTGAGCAAAGCTAAATACTGAGTACACTGTAGTCTGATTACAGTTACTCGTTAGTTGACAGTTTGTGAGACGGGGCTGTAGTTAGTCTATTTTTCCTACTAACCTTGTGTTACTGTATCTCTTTACGCTAATTATTGAAATACGAAACATTTTTCTCTGTATATCTTTTTATTTTGATTTTTGTGCCTTTGGGGAAACATCAGGGGTGATGGGCTCCTGGGATTGTAGTACATTCTATGTTTATATGAAAATTTCGGTATTTTAATGTTTATTGGCGCAGCTTGGTTGCTAAAAAGTGGTTTTCCGTGTTGGGCACGGTCAGGCCGCGCAGAGCAGAGACGCTCTTGGAAGTCTCCCCCTCCCACCAACTTTCGCTCGCCTTCGGGGAAGGACGAGAGGGGCTGGCTTGACCTGCTCGGCGCCGACGCTACAGGCGGCAGAGTATACCTGGCAGAATTTTTTTTTAGAGTGTGTGGGACGCTTTACAAAATGCTGGACCGCGGTTTACGGTGGGTGATAGAGGGAGGCTGCCTTTTTAGTCATTCGGCCGTTTCGCAAGAGAGGAATTTGTCGGATACAAACAATAGAGTGCTCTGGGCCCCAGGCTGTTTATGGAGACATATTCCCCTTAGACGTTATCTAAAAAACTTCCTTGAAAGCAGCAGAGTTCGGACATAGTGTTAAAAATTGGTTAGGTTGAGAGGAAAGCTTTCTGCCCGTCTGGCACCCCAGGGATTTGGCTCCAGCGTCTGTATATATAGCACAACGTTAACATTTTTAGCTAGGAGCAGGCGGAAATTCCTTGCAGGGCATTCACCCTGGGAACGGTGAAATACGCGGTAAGCTTTGGTGGCGTGGGCGGAGCGTCTTGGCAGCCGCAGAGGACGCGTCCTGATTCGGCAAATTATTTTAGAATGACAGCTACACAATTTGTCAACGGCGCTACGCCATCCGACTGGTTTGACTATTAGCCGTTAGCAGATATTGGTGCGTCTTTTCACGCGTGGGTGTGGCCGCCCGTCACTTGCCGTGAGCTGCGGCAGAGCGCGAGGAGGGACAGTCTCGTGTGAGCGTCCGAAGTGTACTGACCTCGCTAGTCTCCTGTTTAAGCGTCCGAAGTGTACGGACCTCGGGAGTCACGGAATACTCCGTTTAGATTCGCGGGGAGGTCATCGTCTTAGACGGTCCTCTGGTTAGACTTTGTGATTCTGAAGATTCGGACCTTGTAGAACTTTTGTTTATTTCACGGACGTTACATTTTCCTGTGGTTACGCTGTGAGCGGCCAGTTTAGTTTTCGTTTTGCTAGAAGTATCTGAGCATTCGCGCCTTTGCGAATCAGGCATTGTTTTTACAGATCTTATTACGCAAATGACTGATCGATTTGTGCCAAGTGGCCTTTGTGTCACCTATGAAAAATATTGATTAGTCTACTAGCGTGATAGAATCGCACAGCAACTGCTTAGCGACGCCGACGCTAGTGACGCTGTGTTAAGTTACATGTCGACCCTGCTTAACAGGTCGCAGCAATTACGGTCGGATAAAAATTTCAGCTCATCCGCTTCCACCGCCTACTTCCTGCTAGCCTGAGACGCTGCCGTCAATGATCATCTGTGTGGGTAAGGTGACACTTGCTGGAGGGTTATATGACTCAGACTTGTTGGATTCTGTCCCTTTTATTCTTTTCATATCTGCCTATTTACTCTGGGGAGCTAAGGGCTAAAGATAATTTCAACCCCTGTGTAGCCAATCTAATAGCATTCTGTTTTGCAAAACCTCCGACCTTTGACTCAGCCAGTCATTTTTGTGTCTCAATATTTTAACATTTGTAAAAGATTGTTTGAATACCATTATCTGCTTTTCATGATAGGAAATGTCATCTAATTTATTTTTTACGTTTAATTAAATAAATTGATTTTGAGCAGATCGTCTTTCATTTAAGAACATTCCTTTTTTCACTATTTTGGAGTGGAAACTATAGTTAAATTCCACAGTTTACCAATAATTTTTCCAAGTACGTTTTTATTTGTTTGGTACAACTGATAAATATTCCTACTCTATTGCGATGTATATGTTTGAAAATATGATCACATCATAGCTGATCAATAACATTTTAATTTTCCATATTTTAGAGAAATATGGTGGCGACCCAAGATGATAAATTGCTGTCCTAAATTTACACACACACACACACACACACACACACACACACACACACACACACACACACACGACCTAGTTCATACTTGGCGACACCTGCCATAGTATTATCGAGCTACTTTACAAGTTTATCTGAAGCTGCTTCCTCCAGTCAGTGTGCTTTACGTCACGCCTGAACCGTTCACTGTTGAGAAACTGCCATAAGCGCAGCTGGTCAATTCTTTCATTTCCTTGGCTGGCTCATTATTTGCTCTGCTGCAGAGTCATACGTTTGCCTTTTTCATTTCGCTTTTCATCAATGATAACCATACAAGAAACAAGACACGAACGACGGTGTTAAAATCCTTACTCATGCGCAGCACTAAGCACACACGCTACTGTATCCGTTTATACAAGCCCTGCCTGCCACATACCACAGGTATCAGCTTATATTTTGATAAGCTTTGTATGATTTACAAGAAAACCAGCGCCCCGAAGGCTACAATTCAGTGTTACTGTGTGTGGATTAAGAATTAGAAAAGATACGGCTGTGATTGCGTAGAGGAGTAACCTGGGCAGTAGTTCGTGGGTTCGAACCTCGTCGTATGCGATTATCTTAATTTCGCAATCAGAATTTACCACACGTAACAAGGTGTAAGAACTTACACAATTAGGTCCTAATAATTATTACGTGTAGTTCATAATTGTATGACTTTATTCGCTTTTATTTTTCATCCTAAGATTCCGTTTACAATTGGAATCTGGTTGTCAGTGTAAAACAGGAATGCTAATTGGTTCGTTACAGCAGTTGGTGTAACAACGAAAATGCTTCCTTGCGAATATTGTCAACGGGAGCGACAAATTACCGTTTGCTTTTAGCACTGTACATGTAATTTTTCTAGGAACGAATTTAATTTTTTTTCTATACATTCTTGTAAATGCTTGGACGTTATAAATCAAATGTTTGTACAGCTTATGGGACTTAATTACGGGGTCATCAGTCCCTAAACTTACAAACTACTTAGGAACTACCTTATACTAAGGACGGCACAAATATCCAATAACGGCCGGCTGGACGTTATATTTGCGTATTTTCGGAACAGAAAGAAATATGCCTATTTTCACTTTATTACCGATATAAATGTAAATTTTTCGCAACGAATGTTTCCCATTACAGAAAAGACTCAGTAGCGAATTATGCTAATTAAGTAAGATCCCACTGTATAGACAGTTTGTGAGGAAGTAAATCCTTTTCCGAATTTTTTTTAGACTGTATCTTATTCGTTTACCTGTATTAGTTCCTGAAATGTTTTCAGGCTTTGTGCTTATATATCGTTAACACGCTTATTTACTATATAAAACAATCCAAGTTATATTCTATTCAGATTTAATTTCACTTAGACCTATATTTCTGTATGACGGAACCCGCTGTGTTCAAGCACTGGTGTGGTGGTTTTGAGGTGCAACTACCGTACTCTTGTGACGACTCTCCGACCCACAGGTTGAGAAACACTGCATTAGATGAAAAACTGACTTACGACCTACGTTCAAAGAACTCAGTCTGATGCATTCTGGGGTTATTAGGTGTGGATATCTAAATTGCCGTGGCGAAGTAGCAATTAGTAGGCACTTCAACATTTCTGACGAGTTGTAGGTCCCATGATTTTATTTTATTCTGTTGATCTCGTGCATTCGTTGCATCCTGCCTCTGACTTGGTCCTCAGTCCTTAACGTTTTGGAGTTTTTTAAATTTTGCCTGTACATAATACTGTTTACAGACCTGTCTGCAATGCGTCCTGTTTCCGTCTATTACTTCTAAATAAGCGGGAGAACAGATTCCACTGCTGGAAGCGCAGCACGCTGCTTCTGCGGTAACTTTTTTATAGTACTATTTAAATAAAGTCTACATTGTGTGCATATTCTATATATTCGTAAATGATTGTAAAAAATGTGTACACTTTCTCCTAAGTGCACAACAGGCATGTAACTGACATGTTTACTTTATCGAAACTACAATTTTTACCGCATGAGCCAAGTGTCCGTTATTTTGGGAAAATATTTGTCATACTATACCCTTAAAATTGTAAAAATCTGCAGACTGTTTAAAAGCGCCATGTTTCACAATTAGTGATCTTAAAATTTACTTCGCCACGGCAATTTTTGAATTGTACACTAATCTACAAACACTCATAAAATGCAGTTGACCTATTCCTTAGAATACCGCATATCTCTGCCTTTAATCTTGCCAACTATGTACAGTTTGTTTTAATTTTAATATTTTATGCCTAATTGAGCCTATTTTTGAGCTCATTCATGGATGTGTATTTTAACAAATTATCTGATGATGGGCGACGCCTGGAGTCGACGATATAGACTTTCAAAGCGTGCACTTTACAGCTTTAAGGAAAGGAAGAACGAACGTGCATAAAGTATTTGGGCAATCAGTCAGTGCGGCACATTTGACCACTAACCTCTGGTGTTGAACGTGATCGGTTTTGTTTTGAAACCCGAGAATCGTATTAACGTGAATACATTCGAAATGAAATGACGTGGTTTTATTTTCGCTATAACTAGTAATAGAGAACTGACTGGATCTTTATTCAGATAATGACCTTGTGCACAGCGGAATGCATTTACACACGATTAATTACTGTAACATCGTATTTTCTCATTTAGTTTGATTTACATTCAAAGTAAAAAAATTTGCTAATTTAACAATGCACTGCAATGAACCCTTGTCAGTTTTCTTTAAACTGAATATAATAAGCATCTCCCTTATTTCTACCGTAGGAATGACTGCCGCAGTTGACGTCTTAGACGATTTCAAGTCGCTCTACGAAAGAGCGTGTGTATGTCAATGACGTATCTGGCACTCAACCGCAGTTACAGACGCTGTACGCGACGACATGGGCAGTGTTAATGCAATGGGTAAGGAGGCCTCTAACCTAACATTTCAAAACAGGACATCTGCGGTCTATCAAGCGTTAATGACCTATACCAGACCTGGATGTTAAAGTTTCTGTGAATACACGAGCCGCTCTTACGCTTTGTCAGCTAAACTTTAAATTTTCCCTGTGAAGATAATTTTTGAACGTTGTGCAGAAACTATTTCCATTAGAGCTAAATCCTAAGAAAAGCGCCATTACACAAACGCTACAATAAAACTGTTGATTCGTGCGGTCGTATTCACTGTAGCTTACGTGGGCATTGCAAGTGTAGCTGTTTCCCCGTGTAGAGGAAGCTCGACTTTACCACTTTGCTACCAACTAAACCGTTTTCGTTTAGACCAAGCGTGGACAGCCTTTCGAGGAACTCATTTTAACTTAGGCTGGCGGGCCACTTCCTCTTACGGAATAAAGCACCTACGAATCATCCGTTTTCTAACGACACGCTAACCAATCAGGGCCCAAAACATGAGGGATACTTTACTTAAGTTCAACCTATTTTATACGTTTGCATTTATTTACGCGCCACGAACATTTATTTACTTAAGACAACGTAATTGCTCCGTGTATCTCCCAGGAAATCTGGAGGCCCGCCGGTTGCACACCAATGGTTTACGGCCCGTGGTCGGCGATTTAACAGTGATCTTAGCACGGACAACGCGCTGCGACGAGAATCACCACTCCGTCTGCCATCAGCCTTTCGCTTTGCACACTTGACAGCTGCGTTGGCAGGTGTCCGTCGCCGACTACGGAACTGCAACTACTGTCTGCTGGCAGTCTGTGCTGCTGGCCTTCCAACACTGCACAATCAGATTCTGGTCGGAGGGCGGGGGCGGCTCAACTCAGTTTCTGCCTCCAAGTTTTCACCAGTAAACGAATCCGAAACTGTACCCCTTTCGTAAGGGAACACTAAAGTTTACATCTTTGCTAGTGTTAATATTAAATATGAAAGATGGTTTTGAAATTCGTTATCACGTAATTTAGTGAAACGAATTGTGCACAGGTATTCAAAATCTCTAATTTCTTATACGAAAAGGAAATAAAAAACCTTAGGTTCTTTTTAGCAGCTGCCAGCAATCTACTCGAGCATGCGCAGAGCTGAAATTAAGTTCAAGCAGCACCTTCTCCCCCCCCCCCCCCGAGCAGTAACAGCAAGCTACGAATCTACCCGGAAAAATTTCTGGTGCGCTTAGCTGCCAGATTCGCGCATGCGCAGAACCGTTTGAGTTTTAGTGGGAGGGTGCAAGGATAGTCTCCATGTGATCAGTGTTTACGTTTCGTGATATTTTCGTTTGTCTTCGTGTACAACTGTCTTGTCATAAAAACAAAACTGATTTCTGTGACAGGGAAGTGTTAGCCTTGTATGTTTTTGTGAATAAACTTGCCTAACAAAATGTGATAACATTTCAGTTTTCTGATTTTATTTCCACGTTATCAGCAGAGATCAAGCATTGAGTTGAACATGTAATGCACACTTGATAGGTCATTTTATATATTTTAGCTGCTAAATTGTGCAGTGTACTGGACTGTGTAATCTATACTGAGGATATTCAGTGAACGGTTGGACACACGATTCATTATATTTTTGTCGGTTTCTTAAAAATGACTTGTTAGAAACAATATTCCACACTGCTGCTTTGTTGAAACTGTTCACTGTGTTTTAAAGAGCTCCCGTTTCATTTTATAATGCATGTAGTGTTAGATTTCATATCCTGCTATAAAAAATAAACGGAGTATGCTTCAAGAAAACTGGTATCCTGAAAACCAGAAAGTATCAGGTACATCTACGTGAATCTGACACTAAGACGAATAGTCCTCGGATGTGTGTTTTATGAAGCAATGTAGGATCTGTTAATGCTGCACGTACTAATATTGCTAAATGTTTGCTTGAAGGTTAACAAGCAGGTGATTGAATCAGTAAATGGAAATAAAATGCCTATATTGACAGCTTTATAAGAAGAAATGCTTTGAGACACCCACCATCAACGAAACAATGTCTTTCGTACATCTGTGGTATATTCACTAGGCTTAAATTTATGTCTGTGTTTTTACGTTTTAAATTTAAAGACTGACATCCCTTGGCAAATTACTGGAACACTGCCAGCAAATCGTTCAGTGTTCTATCATTGTAGATGTTTTCATGAAGTCACACTAATAAAACTGAGAAATAAACCCTTCTACTGCATAACTGATCGGCGTTATACGGGAATACCAAAATCATAACGAGGTCGCCGTTGATCCACCACTACGCACGAGAATTCTACCAGAATTGGAACAAAAAGCTTTGAAGAGTGAAAGCGCCAAATACGTCGTCGTAGTTGCGCCATGTGCAGTACGCAGCTTCTAAATTCGCTCTGTGTAAACAGGGACAGCGAACAAAGTCGCTGCTCAGAAACGCGAGCGTCTAAAGTTGAAGCGTGGGCTACTTTAGACGCCGGTCGCTAGCGTTTTTGGACGCCCCGTGTCATATACGAGAGCGTCTAAAGTAGCCACCAGTCGAGTCAAAATGTCGAAGGAAATTGTAAATGCTGGCGTTGTGTTTCTCGTAACGGAAAAGTAGTAAAGAATAAAAGAAACGGATTAGAAGGTGGATTGCGAGGAGGGAAAAATATGGTGCTTCTGCAAATCTTTTGGGTGAATTAGCGTGTGAAGGTCCTGCCTACAGAAATATGAGGATCACATGAGAAAATTTTGATAGATTACTGTAAATGGTAGAGGATAAAATAAGGAAACAGAATATCATCATGAGGATGGCGATCTCGCCAAGAATAAAATTTAAATAATCCTTATTTTCAACGCCCCATACTACTGGAAAACTTCTATAAATTTTCAGAAATTTGATTACAGCTCCACTTCATATTTTGTTTTGTGGGACACAGAACTTTTAATATCCTTATTTACGTCGATGATCACAAAATCTCTCGTCGTTTTGACGACCGGTTTCTGTCAATGATGACCATTTTCAAGTCTACGTCAAATCATAACAGATGGATACATCTAGTATTAGAGTACCTTAGAAAACATAAATAATGCATTAACTTACAGTCATCAATACATGTAATATTGCCATATGGCATCATCACAGCATAAGTGTATCTTCATTAAGGAATGTAACAACAGGTATGATTATAATATTTTTAACACGTTTTATGTATTGATAACTAATGCCTTATTTATGTTTTATAAGGTAGTTTATTACTAAATGTGTCCTTGTGTTTCTGATTTGCTGTAGACTTGAAAATGGTCATCACTGACCGAAACCGGTCGTCAAAACGATGAGAAATTTTGTAATGATCGACGTAAATAAAGATATTAAAAGTAATTACAAAATGGATCACTGATATAAATTTGCGACCATGTCGCACCTTGGGAAACAGAATTGTTTGGTTTCACCTAACCTCCAAAACGTGTATCATATGCTACGTCGTGTTTCAATTGTTTTCACGAAGACGCTAGCGTCTGAAATCGCTCCGTGTCATTGCGTCAGCGTATTCATTCGCTATTCGCCAATACGCCGAGCGACAACAGACGCCAGCGACTAGCGACCAAATACGCTCCGTGTAATATACCCTTTACGCTTGCAAGTAGATTTCTGGCAGCCGCATAAACGAACCTCCTGTTAACGTTATCGAAATGTCTGAGCAGACAGAAAAAGGAAAAAAACAAACTTGCTGCTCAGTTTCGAACCTCTTTGTAAAACGTGCACAAGACTGAGCGATAACTTGCAAATGGCGGCGTGCACGCGCAACAGCTAACTAAGGCCTCGCACTCACCGCGTGGCCGGCACGCCTCGCCGCTCGGCCCGCGTGCCACAGACTGCGGCTGCGGTTGCCAGGCCGCCTGCACACGCCTGCACCGGCGCCGACGCGACCCCTGGCGGCCGACCGCCTCCCCCCACCACCAGGCTATTTGGAGAGCCAGCAAACAGGCGCTACTACGCATGCGCGGCAATGGTGACGTCATGTGTCCGTGCTTGGTGTTTGGACTCTTCGAACACCTATCGTGTTTTATTTAGCCTTTTTGCAACCTTCGGTAGTGTAGCGTGAAAAGACGGCAGAAAGAACAGTAACGGCGCGAATGTTATTTACATCACATTTGATTTGATTACTCATCACTTATCTTGTAAAAAATTTTACGAAATATGTTTAGCATGATAATTAAATGAAAGTTACACTTACAGAAAAATGTATACAATATAGCAGAGTATTGGCCTCCTACTTACAAAGGAAAGTTGTTCCCACTTTTTCTCAGATTATATTTTCTTTAAATATTTTCGCCATATAATATTTTTTGGAAGGAGAAATATTTTGGCAACTTATTGTACAATATTGTCCTGAGTTCTCAATTTGTGTTTTGTTGTCAGGTCCAAGTGCTTCCAAATTCGTGTATTATGGTTATTATAGAGCTGTTTCTCCCACACAGGAACCACTCGTGTTACGCACACAGAAAATTTTGTGGTGTAGAAACTCGACATGGGCTGTTAATAGAGTTTTGCAAGAACCACAGCGAGAGATTTAAACGAAAACAGCAATTGCTGGGAGACAGGGTGGCTTATTTGAAAGCATTCACCGCAGTGCAATGCGAGAACAAATACAAAACATCATTAATAATAATAAGTCCTATTTTTGAGAGAACAACGTTCAATTTATTCTGTCTCGCAGTGATAAACGCTCAACGAGGTCAACAATGCGTCTCTTGCGGAAACCATTTGCAAGTGAACGGGAAAAAAATTCTGTATCTTCTTTGGGCCTATTTATTATGCCATGGGTCCCATCTATTGCACCTGGCATTCCTTTATTTCGCAAATGGGATCGATGTCATCTCTTTCTTCTTTATAACGTCCACTGCCAGACTACTAATAAATTTCTCATTTTCTTTTCTCCTCTCTTTTTTTTTCCCTCCAAACACAACGAGTCGACAAACGTTGAGCCTGGCTGTTACATTACAGAAACCTGCAGCTTCATGGCCAGCAAACCACAAAAAGAATCAGATTATGTTGTAATAGGAGCATCTCCCCCATTCCCGCGTCCTGGCACTTAAAAGAAATCAAATTTCTAAATTATTCTGCCAGAAGCCACCACACCCACAAATGTTAGCCAAATTCCCTATATGAAAAACGTGGCACAAAGTTAAAAAAAAAAAAAATACAAAATAGGAAATAAATTCTGATTTTATTTCGGCGCAACAACATTGCGTGAAAATCAACGTCACTGGATACGAAATCTAAATTTTGAATCCTGTCATCTTCTACAGGTGATATTATAAGAATAAATAAGACCGTACAATTACATACGAAACACACAGTAGATATTGTTGTTGTGGTCTTCAGTCCGGAGACTGGTTTGATGCAGCTCTCCATAATACCCTATCCTGAGCAAGCCTCTTCATGTCCACATAAGAACGGCAACCTACATCTGTCTGAATCTGCTTACTGTATCCATCTCTTGGTCTTCCCCTGCGATTTTTTCCCCACACACTTCCCTCCAACGCTAAATTCACAATTCCTTGATGTCTAAGAATGTGTCCTACCAATCTATCCCTTCTTTTAGTCAAGGTATGCCAGAAATTCCTTTTCTCCCCAATTCTCCAAACAGTAGATATATCTCCACATATAAGATAACTTCCATTTTGAACAAGGGAGCGTCGTGTATCCCCACTACAAGTAAATAGAGCCACGCGCATGCGCGAATCTGGCTGCCAGAAAAATTTCATCCGGCAGCATCTGGCTACTTGGCTCTGCTTGCAAGCAACTCTTCGAACAGCTGGCGCCCCACTTCAAGTAGCCAGATTCGGGGCCAAGCGCTCTTCAAACGCGTACTTTCGTACTGCGCATGCGCAGTAGCCAGAAAGCAACTCTTTGAACGAAGCCACTGTCACTTCTGTTAATCTGATCGATTATTGCAAACGACATAGTCGCAGTGCTGTATAGGTATCGCTCAGCGTCCTCACACGAATCTCGGAATAAACGTTCTGAGCGATCATTGGCTCGTATCTCGCTCGGATTTTTTTTTTTTTTTTTTTTTTTTTTTTTTTTTTTTTTTTTTTTTTTGTTTCAGATACGGCGAGGATAACCCCGTCATCGTTTATGCCCAAATGAATGGACATCTGGTGTCCATGAGGATTCCCTGTCCAGTTTCAATAGATTTCCTGTACCGAAATTATATTCGGGAACTTTATTGCTTCCAATGTCTGAGTTATATTTTCTGTTCCTTAAATCACCACCCGTATTTATTCCTGTTAAAATACAGGTTTTGCTGCACAGCATAAAACTTTACAGGCCTGATCACATTTTAGTTAAACCTGTCGCAAAACTTACACCACACACACACACACACACACACACACACTAAAGAATAACAAGCATAGAAGCGGTTTCTTTCTATACAAATCAATGCACAACTTACATCGGTATTTGCAAATTTATTTGTAGTATAGAGGGCTTTTCTTCAGGGATATTTCTATATACCATTCCTGAACTAACCGCGTTTAAGTTGCCTTGTAACTCTCCCGTGTGCAAAAAGTGTTTTTGTGTTAGCCCACACCATGCAATGTTCAGACTTGCTGCTACTAGTTCTATAAGAGTGAATATTTGATACAATATTACGTTTAGCCCAATTGACACTGGTGTGCGTCACGGTGTGGATTGTGTGTAGACCCGCAACAATCATTGTTTGCAAATGAAACGAATTTTCAAGCAGTATTGGTTCTTCGACCATACAAGCATCGCTTAACATGTTTCTGCTAACGAAAAACCTTCGTTCCCGCAAACCGTATACCGGTCTACCCCGGGATCATTATCTGGCACAGTTTACGCGCGTGTCGAAAAAGGAACGAATAGCTACTATTCCCTAAGGCTTATTTTTAATTTCCTTTTACGAACAACACATGGGATAGTTTTGCTGCATAATTGTCATCAGACTTACCATCTCTTGTCGCTAGTCCACTGTTTCTGAACGATGGTTGCACGATGTATCAATCGCGGGAATTGTATGAAGTATTGTGAGCTTGTGGAGAAATAGAGATTTTGTCGGAACACGTGTATTAACAGCAGTCGTCCACAATGAACGTCTTCCATCTGATATTCCCGAAGATCAACCTTTATAACAAGTGTCCCTGACGAATTGCCAGGTTTATATTCGCAGTAAACGGCTCTTAAAAACGACAATTGTCATTAAAATTCGAGTGTGTGTGATTTTAGTCAGTCAGAAATCAACTACATGTAACGAAACGTAAGAGGCAACATTTAATAGTTGGTGAAGCGCCTAATTCGTCAGTCTGTTGAGAACGGTGGTGCGGCGCACAGACAGTTCCCTTCCGTCAGTTTTCTGGCAGCTGACGCGCGCCAGCGCTGCATTACTGCAGCGTCGCGTGCTGCTGGATGGAAGCATGTCTCGTTTTGCGTCTGACAAAATAATTCCAGTCAGCTCCTCTGCGTTCTTTGCTAAGCGAACCATTGGCATATAGGGGCCCTATTGTGAATCCTTTTTATTTTCTCTCTCTCTCTTTTTTTTTTTTTTTTTTTTTTTTTTTTTTTTTTTTTTTTTTTTTTTTAAAAACCTCAATTTGTTGATGTTTGAAATATCTTTTCATCTTTGACCCGTTCTGGACCTTAGTATCTTTAACCACGTTGCAGCATGGAAAAAGACGCATCCCATTAAACAATGAAATAAACACTCGCTTCTTTCTTTTTAAACATTTTTTTTTGTGTTTGTGTGGTAACAAACGAATTCGGCGAAATTTGTTACTACTTTGGGGATCTAATAAGAAATTACAGACAGAAAGTGCGTATGGCATGTTTCTCATGAGTAGCGTAAAATATATTTTATTTAGATTTAACTTAATTTTTTTTTCAGATCGAATAAATACATGACACTGAATGTATGAAAATTAATAGCACAACTTGTTAACCTAGGCATACACAAGATCATATACCTGCATGTACAATTTACTTGCAAACTGTTTCCATTTCCAATAGAGGGGACGTGTCTGATACACTGCAAACGAAGTGTTGCAGAATAAAGGACTGGCCGCTACAGTGAGTGTCCCTGCGACCTCCTGACCTTCAGAGAGGACAGAAGGTGAAGACCGGCGTTCATCGCACACGGAACATAAACTCCATTGTTTTCGATAACGATGAGGAGGAAACCGACCGCGTCCTTTAGATGGAACCACCACGGAATTTGTCTGGAGAGGTACAAGGAAATCACAAAAACATCAGGGTGGCCGGAGGCGGGTTTGAACCGGCATCTTTCCGAATGCGAGTCCAGAGTGTTACCAACTGCGCCACCTCGCTGGGTTCTCCCAAACGTTCAATACGGAAATTTTTAGCAGTTTATTGGGAGCCAGGCAAAAGATGATTATAATTAAATTTACCGTGCACAGATCTTCTGTACTAGATCTAAAAATCAGTAAGCTACTAATTTCTTTAAAACAGGGGTACCTTAACGACGGTGATTGATGACTGCAAAATGTGTTCATCTTGTTCTCCTCCCCCTGCTCCTTCAATCTTGTTTCCCTGTTCACTGTTACTGCAGGTGAAAAGGAAATGCAAACATTCGCGGTGGAGTGGCGGAGCGTTCTGAGGCGACCTGCTGCGGAGCGCGCCGTTGCTCGCCGTCGGAGGTTCGAGTCGTCCCTCGGGTACGTTTGTTTGTGTTCTCCTTAGTACAAGTTACTTTAAGTTATAATTACGTAGGCTTCCGCGGCCAAAGTCAGATGACATAAAAGCTTTCTGTGTGTTGTACCGCGTCATGATGTAAGAAGGCTATTACTTTAATAACCGGCGTTTCGGCCAACGTTACAGTGGCCTTCATCTGGATACCCAGTTGGTCGAAACGTCGCTTATTAAAGTAATATCCTTCTTACGTCATGACGCGGTACAAGACCCAGAAAACTTTTATGTCATCTTACTTTAAGTTAGTTTAAGTACTAAGTTTGGAAAACATAGTTTCCTGACTGGAAGACACCGAACGGGTAAATGTTTTAAAAGATGAAAATAACAATAAAGTTCCCAAAATTTAACAATTCATTCGATAACGTGACCGGTTTCGATCGCACCTGTTAAATTTTGCGAACTTGACTGCTATTTTCATCTTTTAAAAAATTAGTTTAAGTAGTTTGTAAGCCAAGGGACTGACGACCAACGTAGTTAAGTCCCTTAGATCTGCAAACATTTGACCTTTTTTTTTTTTTTTTTTTTTTTTTAAAAATTGCAAACATTATTAGCGAGACCGAAGACATTTGACGCGTAACGTTGAAGCTATCATCGCATACACGTTTTTGATTGCTGAGATACGACGGATTATTCCGTTGATGACCTCAGGTGAAACAGCTGTACACTGGGACCATAGGAGCTAACTATAGTATATGTGCTGACTGATTTGCGTCTGGTAATGTTAAAAGAGCAAGTTCTCGAATATTTCGTAGCAGCTGGTCCTTCAATATTAGCGCCATTTTTCAGATTTTCGCCCCGAGATATTCGTGAATGACGCCGCAGATGAAGAGCACAGGTAGTTATTTCCAGGTAACACGTCAATGGCCGGACGATTTACGGAACAGCCGAAAGGCAACACCTTCGGTCAGTAGTTTCTGGTCTCTCTTTGCATGTTTCTAACTCCAGCATCCCTCAGAAAGAAGTGTTTGACGGTTCATCTGACGTATTCGGCGCCCATCGAAATTTGTACATGAGGCGCTGGGAAATACCGGTATTTATTTGCGAACTCGACCGCAGTGAGCGCTCTAACACATCTCCAGTGGGAAGCTTACGCTGACGGTCTCACTTCGGATTTTCGTCAGGTACTTCAAAATATGCAGAAAAATCAATGCAGTCCTACGGTAGTTTGGTTACTCCCTTTCAGTCTGTCACCGGAAACAAAATTCTATACTTCCGGCCACCCTAGCGTAACGTCGTGAAGGCAGCCTCAAAATTAAGTGCATTTGCATCATGAGTCTCCGGTAACGAGGGATGCAAACAATTAGCATTTCAGCATTTCATTGGCACCACATCTAAGTATAATAAAGGGGAACTACTGGAATTGTGCTTTCGTGCGCTTATTTTGCTTCAGCATGCCTCATAGAAGACGGCGAACATAAAAAAAAGTTCAAATGTTTGTTAAGCTTAAGGGTCTTTACTGCGGGGTCATCAATCCCTAAACTTACAAACTACGTATTAACTACCTTACACTAAATACGACACAAACATCCATGCCCGAGGGGAAATTCGAACCCCCGACGGGGAATGGCCTCGCGCATCGGAGCATAGTGCCTTAAATGCGCTCGGCCGCTCCGCCGCGGCACGGCGAACATCACCGAGCATGTTTCAGATAACAACTGAGGAATAATAGCTGCCTTTGGGGATTGTGCATTTCCTTCATAGAAACCGGCGATCGCGTCGGAAATAACCAATCAACTGTGATATCGATCTGTAATTGCTAGATGCAGGAGGGAACGGAGGTCCACTGGGATCGATTGCACACACCTCTTTGCACATGGCGATAGGCATGTTGTGCACAATAACTTAACAACGATATTGTCAAAATAGGGCTGTAATTAGTTAAAGAGAAACCTATGAAGCCTCGTGTTTTTCATTTATTCTCGAAACACATATGTACCTCTCGATATAAAAAATAAATGTTTGTATGTCTTGTCTCCATGCATTCCTAAACTGTTCATCCAATTGCGATAAGACTTACGAGAATTATTCTCCGTACGCCCGTGAAGGTTTCTAACCCCAAAACCACAAGAGTACGACATAGGAAATATGTCATAAACAATTAAAAGATCCGAGCGGAAATACTCAGATTTCTGCATCCACTATGTAAGAATGAGCGAACTTAGCGACCAGGAACAAGATTTATAAGGAACTAGCTGTAAACCGGCGTTGCCCGGGTGTTTATTTATCCCTCACTCTTGTAGTCCACATCCCCTTCCCCCCTCCCCCTGCACCCAGCTCATTCTCTCCCATCTCTCTGTTCGTTTCCACCTTTCCCTCTCTCGGCAATGTTTCTGCAAGGTTCCCTCTGTCATGTACCATACAAACATTCATGTACTGGGTGATCATCCTCTTGATGTAAAGGTCATGTGTGCAAAAATTCATAAAAATTTTAACAAAACTATGCATATTGTAAAATTCTCTCCACTACGCATCAAACGAAATTTTATACAGACAGTTTCATTACTCTTGTTTTTAAGATAGAGTGTGCAAAATTTCAACAATATCGGAACAAAAGTATGCAATAGCAACTCAGGGTGAGATTGAAAAACGCGCTTTGTTGTTCTCAAATATTCCAGTTTTTTTTTCATACAATCCTTGCTCTGAGAATAATTAAAACAACAAAAAAAGATCTGTGAAAACGGTCGAGCCCTTCTCAAGTTATGGCGCAACCAAGGTATTTAGGGATCCATTTTTTATGTTGCAAAGTATCGTCCCCCATGCACCGTATGAAACTTCAGGTAGACGGTGACCATCCTCTTGTTTTGAAGGTCAAGCATGCTAAATTTCGTGAAGATCGGAATAAAAATGTAGATTTCTTGCGTCTGTAGCAGAAGTATGCTCCGCCATGCACCTGTCACAAAATACTTTCTTACCTGACGTTATCTACCTATAAACTAATTTCCTATCAAATTTCAGCTTCATAAGTGAAGTAGTTTTCGAGATTTCGTGTTTAGTCAGTGAGTGTCCTTTCACTTTTATGTAGATAGAGATTAAGAAAAAAGATTGCTTAATTTTGGATGCAAGAGAATTAAGCGAGACTTGTAGAAAAAATAAATAGTAACATGCAAATCTGTAATTCTAACTTTATTTGATAAAAGGCCATGCCTGATGCTACAGCGAAACTCTTTTCGTTTCTTCATTTTGTTGGGGGATTGGGTGGGGGGCAGTTACAAAACACTTCATAAACGTTCGAAATGACATACAAACTTTGTTGCATGTCCCTAACTACTCCCATTTTCGAATAATTGACACATAAATCTAGGTATTCTCATGCGGTTGCCTCTCATTATTTATGACATCATATCTCCTGAGCTATGTGTCGTGCTCATTTGTTTTTGGGTCAGATACCTCCGTGGGCGTACAGTGAACAGTTCACCAAAGTTTCATTGCAATTGAATGAATGGTTGATGAATACATAGAGGACATACATACAAACATTCGTTTTTATCTATATAGATAAGGCTGTCTTGCATAACACACAAAATTTCAAGTACAACATAAAAAAAAAAATAAAGATAGAAATCAAAACACAAATTATATGTAGCATTGGTACATTCATTTAATTCAAAACTTCACTACAAACAATACCGAGCGAGGTGACACAATGGTAATGCTCTGCACTCGCATTTTGGAGGGGGGTGGTTCAGACCAGCCTCCGGCCATCCAGATTTAGGGTTTCCATGATTTCCCTAAATCCCTCCAGACAAATGCCGTGGTAGTTCCTTTCGAAGGGCACAGCCGATTTCTTTACCCAAACAACCCGAATGTAAGATCCGCTTCTAATAACCACACTGGCGACGGGGCGTTAAACACTAATCTTCCTTCCTTCCTTATTAACAATATTTCTTGTCACTTGTGCAGGATCTAATATGAATATTTTCTGTGGTGGGCTCCTCCCTGAGCAAGTGACATAAAGCTGTCCATATGAGAAACATGTAGATTTCAAGTACACTCCATGGTATTGAGTAGATTGCCTGTGAGTACCCGGTGCGTTGCTGCCATAGAAGAAATAATTGTACTATGTCCGTAACTTTGACGTAAGAGAAAGAAGTAAGTTAATGAAGTTTTATCACAATCAGATGAATGTTGTGGCAGCCCATAAAATATGAACAAATGAAAAAATTTGAGATTTCCAATATTTCATTAGTTCATCCACTCATTTTCCTTCTATCTGTTCACATACTCCTCCACCTGTCTTTTCCTGCTCCTTTCTCTGACCATTTTTTCCCTCTCCCTCCCTCTGTTCCTCTCCTTTCTCCTGTCTGTCACAGTGTCACCATCTCCCCTCTCTCATTCTCCTCCTATCCTCTCTCTCTGTATCCTCCTCTACCCCCTTATCTATGCTCTCTTTGCCGTATCCATCCCCTTTCTGTCCATCTCTTCCTCCATCTACTCCTCTCTCTCCTTTGTATGAAAACATACAAACAGGTAACACATTTCATGATGACTGGTCAAACAGCATCAAAGTCGCAATACCCTCCGCCATGGTAAATTCACTGGCTTGCAGATTATAAAAATCTCTTTCATGAAAACATACATTTATGTGCTGACTTTCATGGTGACCAGTGGAACAATTTCGCTGTTTGTTGTAATGTACCCTCCACCATGCACCTAAGGAGGCTTACAAAAGTTCGACCATGTGTTAATTCGGGGTATAAGCTGTCTTCCTTCCACATTTGATTCAATTCCGTCCAGCCGTTTCAATATGAAGGAGTACCAAACATATTAACGCGGTGCAAGGCACCCTGTGCCACGCACCATAAATTGGCTTATGAAAGGTAGCTTATATACTAATGAGGGTATAAGTTGCCTCAGTTCCAGATTTCATTCATATCCGTCCAGCCATTTCAGCGTGAAAGCATAAGAAATGAATTAACAAATTGTAAAGCACCCTCCACCATGCACTTTACAAAGTAAATTTTTTTATGCCTATAACCTTTGCGAGTTGACAAGTTTTATCACAATCGGATGTATGGTATGGCCATGCAACAGTTTTACAGCATCTATGGGGATACTGTTGTGAGCGGTAGACTTCCTTTCATTTCATCATTTTGTGTGTGTGTGTGTGTGTGTGTGTGTGTGTGTGTGTGTGTGGAGGGGGGGGGGGTTCAGTTACAAAACGCCTCTTAAACGTCTGTAATGAAATGCAAACTTTGTTGCAGGTCCCTGACAACTCACATTTTCCAATAATTGATCCCTAAATCCGGGTATTCTCTTGCGGTGGCCTCTCATTATTTGTGACGTCATATCTCCTGAGCTATGTGTCTTGCTCTTTTGTTTTTGTGCCAGGAACCTTCGTGGGTGTACTGTGAACAGTTCACCAAAGTTTCATTGCAATCGAATGAATGGTTTATCAATACATAGAGGACATAAAGACAAACATTCATTTTTATATATATAGATTACACATCTTTACGAAAATAATTCTCACTGACGCACTTAACAAAATGTTATGGCTGATGCAGCAGCGTTCCATACATTGAAATATTTACTGCATATCTCCTGAACTCTGTGTCATCTTTACATGTAAAGGACCAATACTTTTCCTGTGTATTCCAGACAACCTACAGTTTTGTCCCAATACTGATGAACATTTGCACACTTCACCTTCAATACAGTCACTGTGGTGGTTCAGGAGATAAGACGTCATAAACTATGAGAATCTGCTATATAATTCGTCAATGCAGCACTGGACGGTTTCAACCAAATTTGGTGCACGTATTTCTTATTACGAAGGAACAATTACTGTAGGATGAGAACCACCTATGTGTGACACACAGTTCACGAGATACGATGCGTACGGTGTGTGGCAGAGGGTACTTTACGTACGGACCGTAATAAAATCTACAGTTTTGATTTTGATCTAGGTAAAATTTGCATGTTTAACCTTTGAGACAACGGACTTCAACAAAATCGACAGTTTCGCTCCAGTGTTCATGAAATTTTGCACATTTGACTTCGAAACAAAAGGAAGTTTACCATATATATAAAATTTCATTATGTTGCATGGCAAAGAGTACTTTAAATACAGACTTTGCCAAAATTTAAATTTTTATTCTGATTTTGATGAAATTTTGTACTTGACCTTCAGCAAGCTACTGCATGGTGCACAGTAGGGGGTGCATTGCAATAAATTTTATACTATTTCACTGTCTACCGAGAAAGTTGATTGATACAACATATTCTCCTGTAATAGAAAAAGGGTAATCTACTGACAACGATGCTAGTCCAGTTAATCTTTCATTGCTCATTGTGTTACACGAGTAACTCTTCGCTCATTTCATTGTGGAAAATGACCTCTCAGTTTTTAAGTTGATACTTGTAGGGATGCAAGCACAAACAAGGCTGCCAGTCTACAGGAAGGGATGGGGGGGGAGGGGAGGGGGAGAGGAAATCTGTCTTTTTTATGTGCTCGTTTGTGGCTCGACATTCAACTTTATGGCGAGTTGCAGCGTATCCTTGTGAATACTGAGACCAGAATCATTGCAAACAACAGTTATTATTGACTCACATAAAATTACAATGTTAAGAATGACAACATGTCAGTAGTGGCAGACTGAGGGAGGAGATGGTGGACTGCCTGGTCCTCTCCTCCTGAGGGCCTCCCAAATCTCACAAGCTTTGAGATGTGGAGTCCTGCAGGACCTGTCAATTTTCAGTCAAATTGTAAAGAATGCCAAAATATGTCCACTGCGTAAGACACAGTCTGGAGTCCATCTCCCTATAAATAAGTAAATTATTAACTCAGGTAACTACACTACAATTGTGAATCAAGACTGTGCCACATACTGGACTGCCCCGCAGAAGTTTAGTTCATGGCGTGTCTACAAACGGAAAGTGAACTTTCTCAGCAGCAAGTTGCTTAGCTTGCATTAAAACATACAAAATAAACAAAATTAGAATAAATTCTGTACTTAGGGACCCAGCTACATACTAATTTTTTTCCTGTTATATGTGACATAAGCACTTTAGCTGGATTTGAAGGAAAAAATAGAACAAGTAAATAAAACTACTCACCAGTAATGTTATCAGACAAGCTCTTTCCTTTTTCCATGACAGGAGGAACAACTACCCATCTGAGGAGTCAGATAAGCTGCTTTAAACATATCATTCACAAACTTTAATTTAATTTATTTATTTTTATGGCAACATCTAGTCTATAATAGTATTTTAAGCAAGTGATTGTAACAAAGGGCAAAGGGTCACTATTGTCAGTAACTCAGTATTGCTACTGTCAATAACTAGGCACCAAGGCAGGTGAGGAGAGGTTTCAAAGGGCTCATTTTGTATCAACACCCCAGGTCTCTGTCATGGTAGTTGATACTGGTTTTGTACTAGAAATCAGTGTGTCATATTGGCAAATAAAACTACACTGCTGAGTCACAGCAGCTCTCATGTTGTGTTTAGTGCATACTTCCTTATATTCTTTCCCTTCTGCCAGTGCTCACGACTGCCTTATTTTCCAATTTGTGGGATCTGGTTTCCATGAAATCCTTTCTTCTAATTTTGCCTAGGCTGGTCATTATTCTCCTATTTAGACTGCTTTTCTGTCAAGAGTTGCCATCTTTCCCCCCCATCTATTTTACAGCACATTGTGTCATTGTTCTTCGTGCAAGTGATTTTTCTAGCCCATACTATCCATTATGTTTCCACTCACTATCACTGATGGTGCACTTGTTGCCATGTGTGGGCATTTCTTATTTACATGAACTACTTATTTTAGCATATATTATTATCACTGAAATGAGACATTATGATAATGAATAATTATACTATAAAAAGCTATGAAACATATAAAAAAATGATTTATACAGCAAACTTAGACAAATGACAATAGTAATACACTGTCATTAATATTAATTTCGACATCTAACATTCTGCAGCAAAAGTAATCTTATTCTGTTATGAATTGCCAATGAAAATGAGGTAATGAAAATTATTACCTTGAAATATAAACGATTCTCCAAAATATCAAGGAAAAATTGCTGATATTCTTCAGGTAGATATATTTAGCTTTTGTGATTGACAACTGACTGTTGTACACCACTGTTTGCAGTAATTACACATATTGCTGTGGGACACCATGTACACCAACTGCCGGTGTGGTGCAGGGGATAGCGTCACTGACTGCGGTGCTGAAGGTTGCCGGTTCAATTCCACCCACCGGCAAAAATTTATTTCTTTGTAATTAACAATTCCAGAAGGTTCTACATCTTTCTTATGTTCACTCGTAAATTCTACTTGTTTCTTATGTTAACTGTTCTTCTAATTTCTGGTACATTCTGTCTGTGTATAAATAGCAGAGCACTCTGCATGAGAGGCAGTCAGTGCTGCATGTATGTTAAGTGCTGTGTTCAGTTGCCTGCGAAGCCAAGCCTGCTTCCATTTTGATGTGACATCCCAAATGGTGAATGTGTGTTCCACTGCAGTTTTGACAAAAAGTGATAAAACTTCTGCCTCTGGATGTTGAGATGAGTAGGCTACTTCAAATGCCTTAGTATTATTTAGAATGCATTATGTTTGTATCTTCACAAATGCTTGCTTTCTGGTGAAATGACTATCTTATATAGAGGAGGCCACCAATCCTTGAAGTTAATTACATATTAAAGTTTTGATTTAATTATTATCTTACATTCTTCTTTTGGAAGATAGTCAATCTTACTTTGATTAGAGCATCTTCACAACACCAAAAATCATGGTCATTGGGGAGAAAACAATGTCCCTTAGGCAAAAGAAGTGCTGGATTTGTTTCAGAATACTGCAGCAAGACTCTAAGTCAACCAACTGACGGTGTGGTGCAATGGACCTACGATCGTATAAGTGCTGTGTTCGGTTCACAACCCTGCCTTCGAAGTCAAGCCTGCTTCCATTTCAACGCGACAATACTATGTTTCTAAAAGTGCCATTAAAAATCTTACTGCTATTTAGTGTGATTTCTGTTTTGACCGTTACATCTATTACTAACAGGTTCAGTTCCTGCACTGAAGATATTACCATATACACTATGGGATAACCATTGCAGGCAGTGTTTTACCAGTTTGTACCTGGTGAATGAGATACAGCAGGTAGTCAGGTTTTTCCTAAGGTGGTCAGAAACCGGAATCAACGCTCTTGAATGAGCAAGGGCGGCTAACCCAGAATGTAACTGAAATACAATATAGCCACACACATTATTCTATAAATCCATATCAAATCTTGAAACAATCATACGGCAAATATAATTATATGAATGGATTCAGGAGACTTGAAAGAATCAAACACTGTAATTACAATTTCAATATCCCTTACAGATAAAAGCCAACAAATTTCAGTACTATAATAATGATAATAATATAAGACTTATATTTAAAATTATTGATACAGAGTGTTAATCAGTAACAATTTAAGAAGCAAATGGGCAGCATTGTACCACACTACCTATCTTAAAAGACAGACGATGTTATTTTCGTATTCTTTCAATAAACTTTGTTTTACTCTCTTGTTCTGCTTTTCGTTGCGGTAGTAATATTCTTGTGTCTGAACATAGATTCCACCTTAGAAACTCAAAACATGAACCCAGAAAAGTGCATTACATTTATATATGTATTTTATTATATTTAATATTATTCTTAGTAATGTTCATTTTTATAATGTAGACTGTCACTTAAATATTTCATGGCCGACTAAAAATAGTAGATATGCAGCAAATAATTTAATTATAAACAATTACATGTATTTGTGAACAAGAACTGAATATTTACATAAAAAGCCATGATAAATTAAATATTAATTGTATAACTATATTTCGATGGCAGCAGTATATTTGAATAGTGAGACGCCACGCATAATGGCTATCTGAGCAAAGAGCTGTTTTTTTTTTTTTTTTTATTTTTTTTTTTTTTTTTTTTTTAGTATTGTTAAATATATATTTGTTTGTTAAATGTAAACAACATTTGTAGGGAGGTGGTCAAAGCATTTAATTCGGTGATATTCAAATGTATAATATTTTGGAAGGGAAATTGTGTTTTAAAGATGAGGCGTTAGGATGCGCGGAAGGATACAATTTTGGGAGCAGAGGTAGCACGCTTTTCGAACGCTTGGGAGGGGACTCGTGACTTGGACGTGGTGGTGAAAGGCTGTGATGCTGGGCGGTCTGAAGCTGTGATACAAACTTGTGATTTGAAGAGATAGGCATGTGTGCACCTAGAAAATTTATGGGACTGTGACTGCAGAACTTCGTCTCTGCTTAAAAAGTGATAAACTATGCACAGTAGAGGGGCTATTGTGTACTCATGTGATGACAAACTGTGTTTTATAACATATACTTTTATCATGGATTAACTTGGAACTGCAAAGTTTGATGGACTACTCTAACTTATGAGTGATAATTTGGAACTTTTACTTTTGAGTGCCTCTCATGAATAATAGTTGGGGAAATATTTAGTTATTTACCAATGTGTAAAGCAGGATCACCTCCACTTTTCATGTCTAATAACAATAATAAACTCCATATATAAGGAATTACTTCGTGAGTGAATCACTTCTTTATCTTAGAATCCATTTTGTTGGTCATTCAGAGGTTTAATTTGTTTGTTAAATATATTTTCACGTCATCATATGCAGATTGATAGACTGGCTAAACTACAGACTAAGTATTGATCTTGTTTAAACAGATTGGGTAGCTGTTCAGGGCATAGAAGCTGACATACATAACTCACCCTTATGTACAAAGACAACAAGCCATAAACTTTTACTACCCGAGTTATGCACTGCCCAAGTCTTATTGGTGAGGACAATAGAAAGGTTGCAACTATTGCATACTAAGACAAGGAACTCTGAGACTTTCCTTATTCCCTCTGCTGACATTGACGCAGTACACATTCAAATTGAATCTGTCAAACAGCATGGGTTTCTATTCAAAATATTATTTATTCTATTCCCTCTCAAAGACCTTGAAGCTAGTAATGAGAACTTTAGAGTGCCCTGTATACTAACAGCAACTTGGAGTGCAAATATTGCCACTCAGTCTAGATGATAGGTTACCTCAGGTTTAGAGTATAGGCAGTATGTGCGAACAATACAGATATTGTATCCAGGATGCCGCAACAGTTCACATATGTATAAAATATAAATATGCACAATTTTTTGACAATTAACACTTAAAAGGCCAAATCAAAAATCTAAGGTCAGTTGGTTATGCAAAGTCTAGAGTAAAACAGGCATATCATTAAGTAGAAAATAACACTGTAAGAAAATGAGATTGAATAAGAGGACAAATTTAATCAAGTCATTGAGATTGATCAAAATTGCTGATGAAATGATTATGATAAAACTCAAATTGATCATTCAAAAACTGATTAGATATGTACTTACAATGACTGTATATTTCCATCTATTATAAAAGATCAATGTTTCTACATTTTGGGATGTTATATACGATATTCAAGTTTTGATGGATGTCCTGAACTGTATAGTACATTGTTTTCAAATGGGTGTCAAAGGCTGATTCATTATTCACACTTTTGTGTTCTTGGAATTATAGTTTAAAAGTTGATCCCATTTAGCCTACATATACCTATTCACAATGAATCTTATTGACCACTGAATCTTTGTGTTTACACCTTTTTGCACCTATTTAATGTAGAAGACTTAATTTCAAAAAGTTTTCATTTCTGTAGCAATGAACATTCAATTTTATTTGAAACAATTCCTTTGTTAGGCATGTTGATGTTTCTTTTGTCTATATGTCTATGTAAGTCTGTCAATGTAAATAGTGTACTTCTAATATAATACCTTAAGCAAATAGTCAATAATCTTGTCACATATCTCATACAACTTAGACCTTAGGTATTTTTACTATCTAGACACAGACTACAGTTTTGATGTTCAATCTTTACAAGTGCTGGTTCCTGCTAGTTTAGATTAGATTAATGCTTGTTTCATAGATCATAAATATGACATTTTGCAATGATGTGGAATGTGTCAGTTTTATAAAAAGTGTCAATACATACACTCAATATTGTAAAGATTATTTTTTTTCTTTACAAAATTTCTGAGTTTTATCTAAAAATTCATCTAATGTGTGGAAGGAGTTGCCATTAAATACTAGTTGGCTATCTGTCAGACTTTTGAAGTTACTTGGTAAGTGACCAAAGTGTAGAGGCCGCGCCTCATTCACATCCGCCGCCACTTGCTGGCTAGCAGCATAGCAGTGCTGCCCACCAGGCGGTTACATGCTAACGCCAACAAGGCTAGGCGGATGTGGATGAGGCTGCTGGCAGTGGGAATTGAGCTCCAGGACAAGTAACTGACTTGTGGTTAAGTCATGTGTACTTGTGAAGTTTAATAAAGGTTGACAAGGTTACAACACAATTGGCAACATAGGAGGGATATACAAGAAGTTCTTCAAAAATGATAAATGACATGGCTATGATAGAACAAATATTAGCTGCTCTGGTAGAGCAACAGAAACTGCTCATAAACAATGTAATCGAGCTGCCAAAGGCCCTCACCATGGCACTGTAGGCATTTCTCACTATGCCACGTCACAACACCACACCAGTGCTGAACATACCGATGTTCACACCCTATGAAGAATCTGCAGAAGTTTGGATAGATTATGAAAAGCATCTACACCAACATTTCATCACCTTCTTGTCTTGGATATCTCTTAAACTGTATCAGTTGCTGCCCAACTTGCCCCTCTTGAGGAACTGTCTTCTTTAAAATTCGACGAGATGAGTTCTCTCCTTGCGAGTTATTACCGCAACAAAATGCATGTAGTGGCTTCCCTTGTGGCCATCTACCAATGTAAAAAGAAACCTGACCAGACTTATTGAGCATGGGTGGCTGAACTACAAGGATTAAGCCGCAAATGCCAATTTGTCACGGAAAAACACAATGAATCTTATGCCCACCACATGGTACAGGTTGCCATTTTATGGTCTGCACCTGATCGTGAAGTCAGACAATGCATATTGCAATTAGTCAATCCTACTTTAGAAGAAGTGCTTAATATAGCATCCACTTTTGAGATAACTCACTCCACTGGAGCACAAATTGATTCATGGGGTGATGTTTGCGACTTGCAGTCTGATAAGGCCCCCTATTATATCACCATGCAGGAAGCGGTAGACGATGTTGCCATAGTTCAATCTTCCATCTGCAACAGGAAAGGTAAACAACCAACAGGATTTAAGAAAAAGCTCACTACCAGTAAGTAATACAGCACTATCTTCATGCCCCCGTTGCTTCACAAAACACACACGGAAAGATTGCCCACAGCATTGGGCCATGTGTCGCATCTGAAACAAGAAAGGTCATCTGTCTGCTGACTGTCATTCTAAAAATGTGCAATTAGTTCAAGACCGGGAAGATAAGTATGCATCATTCTACTTCATGAACTCCATATTACCTTCCTACAACAAGTTGTTTATTGATGTCAAACTTATTGGACAAGAGGTTCAAATGCAGGTTGATACTGGTTCTGCAGCTACCTTGATCACTGATCAAACTTACGCCACACTCGGTTCTCCACCCCTGTCCCCTGTATCATGAAACCTGAGAATTTACAACCACAAGCAAATATCACTTTTAGGGGAACTTGAAGTCGATGTGACTTATAAATTAGTATCTCACAGACTTAAGGTATTTGTAGTAGATTTCTCTGGGTATGAAAATCTCTTTGGTTATGATCCTTTCAAGCTTTCCGGATTTTCTGTGGATGACACAGTTTACATCGTATCCGAGGAAATTCCATATTCTCAATTAGAGGAATTAACTCGTGAATACTCCAGTCATTTTTGGCCTGGACTCAGGCGCATGTCAAATTTTGAGGCACTTATCACTTCAAAACTAGCAGCCCGTCTCAAATTCTTTTGCGCGTACTTAGTACCAGTATCCATCCACGATGACATCAAACAGGAGATAGACCAACTTGCTGTGGTGGGTGTGTTATTGCCGATCACTGCAAGTAAATGGGCTGTGCCTGTAGTAGTAATCCGTAAACTGAATGGCAACTTATGCCTGTGCAGAGATTTCAAGACTTAATAGACACATATCCCATGACCCACCCAGAAAAAATATTTTCTAAACTCACAGGTGGGCAATATTTTTCCAAAATTGATCTCTCGGAGACCTACCATCAACTATCACTCGACGAAGCCTCTCGTGCATTTTTGGTGATCAATACTCTGTTCAGCTTATATCAATATCAAAATCAACCGTTCGGAGTTGCCAGTGCCCCAGCCATTTTCCAACATTTTCTTGAGCAATTGTTGGCTCATGTTCCAGGCTGTATTGACTACCAAGATGACATAGTTGTGATGGGCACCACCACAGCCGAACACCTTCATAATCTGAAAACCCTTTTTTCGGTGCTACAGGAGGCTGGCATAAAATGTAATTTCCAGAAATCGCAGTTTTTTTCAGCCATCGGTTGTTTATCTAGGGTGTCAGTTATACGAAGAGGGAATATGTCCATTCAAAGTTGATGTCGCCACCATACAGGCTTTGCCAGGCTGTACAAATCTAAAGGACTTAAAAGTTTTTTTGGGGGCACTGGCGTACTACCACCACAAATTTCTTCCATCAGTCGCAGACGTCACACACCCATTACACAGACTTCTCAAGAAAAACGCTGGTGCATCAGTATGCAGATGACTCTTAATGGCCTATCGCACACACCTCCAAATCACTGAACGAGGCACAGCAGGAATAAAAATCGAAAATGAGGCTCTTGCAATCATTTATGCTCTGCAGAAGTTAAGTGTTTTCTTGTACGGAAGTAAGTTCATAATTACTGACCATAAATCTTCAGTATCGTTATTCAATCCCAATTCATCACTCCCTAACAAGGCAGCACATTCCCTTCAATGTGGGGCTCTTTATCTTTCATGGTTCCACTATGAAATTTATTTCAGACCAACATCACAACATGCAAATGCTGACATCCTGTCAAGACTTCTGAATGGACCCAATCCGATTTTTGATAGACATGAACTATTATGCTTCCATCTTGATGATGATGAAAACAAAGCCGCTGAAGGTTTCCCCATTACTGGCGAGCGCATTGCCACCGCTACAGAAGTCGATCCAGTGCTTCGTAAGGTTCTCCAACACATTGCCATAGGTTTGCCTGAACGTCCTCCTGGCAAAGCTTCTGATGCCTTTTGCAACTATTTCCACTTATGCTACAGACTTACTGCTCGTAATGGCATTGTTCTGCTTGCTACAGACTACACCACACCTTGAGTTGTCATACCAGCTGGACTCCACCACAAGGTACTGCGACTACTTCACTGGGGCATCACTAGAACAAACAACCTTGCCCATCGACACGTCTACTGGCTGGGCATCGACTCGGTGATCTGTCACATGGTTGCCTCCTGCACTGCATGTGCCTGTGCCCAACAGGCACAGGCGCCATATCATCCACCACCATCTGGCCGACACTGACTCTTCCTTGGGAATGGATACACATAGACTACACTGGGAGGTTGGTGCCTTCTGGCTTCTAGTAATTGACACTTATTCAGACTTTCCTTTTGTAACCCGTGTCTCATCACCCTCATCGGAATGCACTACACAAGCTCTAAAGAAAATATTCGCCCTTGAAGGGCTGCCAAACACCATCGTCTCCGACAATGGCCCACAGTTCACATCCACTGAATTCTCCCAATTCTGTTTACAACGTGGCATACAGCACGTCACGTCATCCCCATTCCACCCACAATTCAATGGTGAGGTAGAAAGGCAAGTCCACACTTTCAGAAATCAGATGAAGACGCTCCTAACCTCATGAAGATGCACTCACTACCTTTCTCCAAACCTACCGGTTCACACCAGTAGGAAATCACAGTACAGCAGAACTGCTTCACAGACACCAACCATGCACCCTACTTCACCTTATCTGTCCACCTAGTAATTCCATACAACCAACCCCACCAGGAAATTCAAGATTGTGGCACCAGTATGAGTGCGCAGTTATGGCCGCCAGCAAAAATGGATTGAAGGAAGTGTAATCCAACGACTAGGCAGCCACATGTACTGAGTGCAGAGAGCGGATGGGGATGTGACTCGTCACGTAGACCAGCTACGATGAAGAATACCGTCATCGCGCGAAGACTCCCCCCTACCAAGCCAGGAACCGATGTATGTTGATGTTGGTATTCTCCCACCACCAGTGCCTTCAGCAGCATCTTCCCAGGCTCCAGGCGTCAGTAGGATGCCGTACCACTGAGCAGTACCCTGACGCTGGCGCAAGAAGCCCCAGACTACAGAGTCCCCCCACATTTCCATTGCTGTGCCCTCAACCAGCAGAGATGTCATTGGTCCTGATATTGTGGGCACAGTCCCATCAGAGAGGACACTATTGATATGCCTGAGTTCCACCTCGCGAATTCACCATGGCAAGCGAAGATAGCATGGATATGACTGTTGTTCAACAATCAGTGTCATGTGGGAAAAATCAGTGCATAATTCAAAAATATAGTGATGTGCCAACAGGAAAAAGGGAGTACAAATGTCTGAAAAATGAAATTGACAGGAAGTGCAGACTGACTAAGCAGGAGTGGCAAGAGGACACATGCAGAACCATGGAAGACTGCATAACTAGGGAAAAGATAGATACTGCCTACAGGAAAATAAGAGATATTTGGAGACAAGAAAACAAAACCAGTACTAAGCAAAGAGGGGAAAGCTGAACTTTGGAAGGAATATATAGAGGGCCTATACAAAGGAAATAAACTTGAAGGCACCATTCTAGAAATGGAAGACAAAGTGGAGGAAGATGAGATAGGAGATATGATACTGCGAGTACTATTTGACAGAGCGCTGAAGGACTAGAGTCGAAACAAGGCTCCTGGAGTAGAAGATATTCTGTCTGATCTGCTGATTTCGTTAGGAGAGCCAGTCATGAAAAAAATGTTCAACCTGGTATGCGAGATGTATGAGACAGGGGAAATGCCCTCCAACTTCCAGATGAATATTGTAATTCCAATTCCAAAGAAAGCAAGTTCCGACAAGTGTGAAAACTACAGAACTATCAGTTTAATAAGTCATGGTTGCAAAATACTAACACGAATTATTTACAGACGAATGGAAAAACTTGTGGAATCCGACCTGGGGGAAGATCAGTTCGGATTTACGAGAAATGTAGGAACACAGGAGGCAATACTCACATTACGATTACCTTAGAAGATAGGCTAAGGAAAGGGAAACCTACATTTTTAGCATTTGTCGATTTGGAGAAAGCTTTTGACAATGTCAACTGGAATACACTATTCCAAATTCTGAAGGTTTCAGGGGTGAAATATAGGGAGCGAAGAATTATATTCAACCTATACAAAAACCAGACAGCGGTTATTAGAGTCGAAGGGCAAGAAAGGGACGCAGAGGTTGGGAAGGGAGTAAGACAGAGTTGTTGCTTTTCCCCAATGTTGTTCAATCTGTACATTGAGCAGGCAGTGAAGGAATGGAAGGAGAAATTTGGCGAGGGCATTAAAGTGCAGGGAGAAGAAATAAAATCATTGTGGTTTGCCGATGATATAGTAATTCTGCCAGAGACCACAAAAGATCTGGAAGAGCTATTGAATGGAATGGACATTGTCTTGAAAGGAAGATATAAGATGAACATTAACAAGAGTAAAACGAAAATAATGGAATGCAATGTCAGAAAATCAGGCGATGCTGAACGAATTAGATTAGGTAATGAGACAATCAAAGTAGTAGATGAATTTTGTTATATGGGTAGTAAGATTACTTCTGATGGCCGAAGTAAAGAAGATACAAAATGTAAAAAAAACATTCAAATGTTTGTATGGCTTATGGGACTTAACTATGGGATCATCAGTCCCTAAACTTACAAACTACTTATGAACTAGCTAATCCTAAGGACGGCACAAATATCCATGCCCGAGGGGGGGGGGGGGGATTCGAACCCCGACCATAGTGGCTGTGCAGACCGTGACTGGAGCGCCTCAGTCCCCTCGGTCACCGCGGCCGGCTATAAAATGCAGAATGGCTATGGGAAGAAAAGCATTTCTAAAGAAGCGAAACTTGTTAACATCCAGTATGAATTTAAATATTAGGAAGTCCTTTCTGAAAGCATTTGTCTGAAGTGTAGAATTGTATGGGTGTGAAACATGAATGATAAGGAGATCGGATAAAAAGGTGATAGAAGCTATTGAAATGTGGTGCTACAGACGAATGATGAAAATTAGATGGGTAGATGATGTAACTAATGAGGAGATGCTTAACCGAATTGGGAAGAAAATGAGTTTCTGGCATATCCTGAGTAAGAGAAGGTTTAGACTGGTTGGACACATTCTGAGACATCAAGGAATTGTCAACTTAGCATTAGAAGGAAAAGTGTGGGGTAAAAATTGTAAAGGGAGACTGAGGGATGAATATAGTAAGCAGATTCAAAAGGATGTAGGTTGCCGAACGTATTCTTAGATGAAGAGACTTGCACAGGACAGGGTAGCTTGGAAAGCTGCATCAAACCAGTTTATGGACTAAAGACCATAACAACAACTACTACTCTGAAAATCATAGGTGAAAAAACTATGAACATGTTAGTACAGCTTTGACAGGTATGTGGCCTACATTTGGATCATTAGCTGTTCCAACATATTTATGAGAGTGCAGTGGTAGTCCAGTGGTTGTGGCACATCAAAAAATAAAAGAAAAAAATCTTTGCTATAAGATAATATTCTGCTGACTACTCATATGTGAAGAAAATTTTTCTCATCTAGATATTATTTAAGGCACTATGCGACTGCTCCCATACACTTATACACTTAACATTTTTTGTGCCCTTGTGGGCAGAGTGAAGGTTGTTAGGGGTAGGGTATTGCATGTATGAAATGAATTGTTTGTTGTCAAAAGGGATATATTATTTATAACAAATTTCATTCAGGAATAAATATACTGAGAGGTTAGTATACCCATTTTGTTGAAGAGGCTTCTACTGGATGTCTGTGAATTTACTCCACAAATAATGCATGTTACATGCTTTTGCACTCTGAAAACTTTAATTTGACTTGAAGAGTTACTCTAAATTGTTACACTATATGACATTATGGAATGAAAATAAGCAAAGTATGAAAGCTTTGTTATTTTTTTGTCTCCTACATCTGCTAACATGCAAACTGCAAATACAGATTTGTTAAGACATTCCTGCAGTTCAGTGTTGTGGTTCTCTTGGCTGAATTTATTATCAACTTGTAATCTCATCATTTCTGAATTTTTTTCTTCTGCAACTGTGAATGCCAGTAAGTATTTAAGCAACTGATCGTTTTTAAATATTAGGTGGAAGGTACTGGTATTGTCTTTGTACTTTTGTATGGTGACATTGTCGTGTATCCTCTGGTAGAATTTCTAAATGGCAGTGTTTGTATATTGTAAGTGAAAGAATGTGTTACCATGTTATCTTATAAACAGAATCATGAACCCTGTGATGGATGAGTCATTAACAAATAAGAATGAATTTTGCAGAGGGGTTTATATTGTGACGGAAGTTGTTTGTTATAATAAAATAAAACATTTATTGTCTTTTCTGTGAGCTATCTCTTGTTTGTGTAGAAACTGTCAAAGCAATTTGAACATGAGGCTCCTTGCATTTACTGAAGTTAGAGGCCTACTTGCATTTAATTTTTCACTTTAATTTTTTTGCAAATTAATGCCTCGGTTCCATCATCTTGATATACTAATGCCTTCAGGTGAAAAATCCACACACTACAGTTCAGCTTGAGACAAGCTATAGCACATTCCCACACACTGTTATGAATGCCATGCAGCAAAGAGTCGATGAGACAATTGTGTGTAAACTGACAGGTTTTGAGTCCTTGTCTTGCTTTGTTTGTTCACCCACAGCAGGTATTTGGGAATCAGAAATTATAGTTCTGTGACTTGTATATTATGAAAATTTTTGATATCAGGTACATATTCTGTTACCTAGTAGTCTATTAATTGCCATTTTTTCTTTTAAAATTTTTAACATTATTTGCACAGTAAGGATGATATTACCATATAAACTATGAAATAATCTTTTTAGTACTGTTTCAATATCATTGAAAAGAATGAGTGAACCAAAAGGTATGGTATCAAAAAATCCATACTAATTATGAGAAAAATTGCACGTAACCTGTATCTGGGAATCTATGCACCGTGTGTCTGCACTCACAATGTATTGACGTAACTGCAAATATTGTTCTATGTATATTGATTTTGTACAAATTTTTACTTTGTAGAGCATTTATTTTGTACCGACTTTTTCCTTTGAGTAATTAAATTACATCTGAAATTTAAGGTGACTTCGGCCTTTTAACTATCTGCCATCACATATTGCAACTGCAGTGGTGATATCAGCATAACCCTGTTGAAGAATGTCTAATAAGAGTGTTTCAAAATTGTAGACAAAAGAGCAAGTGAGCTGTGCTCATGTGTTCCTCTTTCCCAACTTACGACTGGCGTAAAGTCTTAAAGTGAGGTATATTGGTTCCTTTTCTCATTCCTGCAATGTGCGGTGCTGTTGTCCAACATGTCAGTTTGTGCATCTTTGCTCTGATGGAAACAGAGTCGTGACAAGAAAGTGGTGGAGGTCTGTCAATCAGTGTGGAGAGTGTGCTGCCAGGATGTGGGAGCATGACGCCTGTGGAACTGCCGGTCTCGGGACAGCTGCCTGGAGCTTTTTACTGTGGCGGACAGTGGCTGTGGTGGCAGCATAGGGTGCACAGGAATCTCCAGGGGCAAGTGCAGTCAACATCCCACTAACAGATGGGTGTTATGTTTGAGATTGGGTGGACTGCATGGCCTTTGACATCTTTAAAATGCATACATGTGGCAGAATTGCATGTATGTGATCTTTGCTTGCTTGATCTGCTTAGGACTTGTTACATGCTGTGTTTGGCATGTGTTTGCAAATTATCCTCACTCCATGTGTTATGTTTCTACCTACATTGTATTGAGTCTCCCCCCCCCCCCCCCCATTTATTTTATTTAATTTTTTTTTTTCAAAAAGAAAAAAGAATCATGTTCAATTGGTGAAAATCCCCTCAATGTAACCAGTGGCTCTTCTGGTTTGTATCCGTTCATATGTCTGTTGCCTGCCTGGAGTGCGTCTGTAACTTAAGGTTTTCCTTCAGCATTTCCTCAGCTACCCGGAACATGCCTGTAAATTTGGGTAGAGTGTTTGTGTTTGTTAATGGGGTTCTGCTATTTGTCCATATTGTTTTCTTGCCTGTAAACTTCTCCTTTTAATTGTGTAGCTCAAGTGCATGTGGTACCAGTGGTCTGATTTGCTCATGCACTGCCTGTATATGTCAGTGTACCTGGGTTTGTGAATTCATGGCGTTGAGTCCTCCAAGGGTACTATCTGAAGTTTTTCAATTGTAAAAAGTTTCTCTCAGCTTAACCAGTGGCTTTTCCAGTTGTACCCATTCATGATTCCTTTGTCTATCTGAAACACAACTGTAATTTAATGTAGTCCGGTTTACCTTCTGCTTTGCCACTATTACACAGAATGTGGTCATAATTTGGGTAGCATATGGGTGTGTTACCACTGTGTTGGTACTTGAAGCACATCATTCTTAAATTTTGTGTGTGTGTGTGTGTGTGTGTGTGTGTTTTTGCTGGTTAGTTTTAGTAAGTGTGTCGTGGTGGCAGTTCATTACATAACATCCTGGTAGTTCAAATGTTTGTTAAGCTTAAGGGACTTAACTGTGGGATCATTGGTCATCCTGGTAGTCCTAAGTTATTATTTGCTCACCACTGTTACCTACCTTCTGATGCTGAACTTCATTACCTATTTCCATCTATTCAGGCCCTAACACATCTGATGTTTTAACCTGGGCAAAGGAAGCCCCTGAATATAGTGTTGGTTTCTATCTTAACCAATAGGGCACACTCGGCCCAGTGGCTGTTTTTTATTTTTTATGTTTGTGCACTACCAAGTAGATCACCAGGAACCAAATCCATACTGAGCTGTTGTTATTGTCATTATTATTATTATTATTATTATTATTATTATTGTTGTTGTTAGTATTAGTATTTAGGGTTCTGGTGAAGAGCCCTTGTTAATAGTTTGAGAGAAATTTGTAATATTTTGATTACTTGTCCCTTTTTAAAATCTGTGTTAAAAATTGATTTGATTTGTTTCTTATTTTGTTGTATAATGTGAGTAAGCTCGGCCTTAGGGCTTTCATTATAAATTGGTAAACTTAAACATTGGCTTACTGGTCATTTCTGCTAGAACTTGTATTGCTAAATAGTGCAGAATATTTGTATTGAATTTGGTAAACTTAAACATTACCCTACTAGTCATTTGCTGCCACTTGTACTGCTAAATTGTGCAGAAAATTTGTTGTTAAAATTGGAAAGCCTAAAAACATTGGCCTACATTACCTTTTGGTTGAAAATTGCATTACTAAATTGTGTAAATATTTGTTCTTAAATAGTGTGCAAACTTAAGTAGTAGCCAACTTTACAATGAGATTCCTTGTATTGAAATTTCATTGTGTAACTTTCTGTAATGGCTCTCTTAAGGAAATTTCATGTGTTTAAATATTTGGTGCTAGATATTTTCATTTCCCATTCTTTTACTTAAATAAATCTTGGTTAATAAAGTGTGATTTTAAGATATTTGATATTTTATGATAGCAAATGGTTGTGTTACTGGCCTAAGCCATTCCACATTCCTTCTTTTTTCCCTCTACCAAATTTGCACATAGCAAGTTTTAGCCACGAAGCATGGTTGTGATCTCGACAAACTGTCCTGCAATTAACAATTACTATTTTGAATCATTGTCTTAGTGATAGTTATTTGTATGCAGGACCTTAGTGTATTGTAGTACTGCTGTGTTTGTTCATTGTTCCAGAGTTGATGCTCTGGTCATGGACTCTTGGCAGTGCCCAGTTTCTGCAATATGAATTGCCAGTTAGGTAGGAAAATGTCAAACAACAGAAGCATTTCAGAGCTGGCAGTGTGAGTGTATGCGGCTCTGGATGGACAGGTGATGTGTCCCAGTAGGTAGTGGTGGTGATCGGAACCATCACCACAGCTTTGGAAGATATCATGAAGAGCTTTTCCTTTTTAGAGGGTGGTCAACCCAATACTAACCAGTTAGAGTTTGGGCACATTTAGTTGATTTGTTGAACTGACTCTCCAATTTAAGGATGCTGCAGTTGGAACCTTTTCAAAGCAATAGTATGGATAGGTTGAGCCTGTGTTTTACTGAGCTTCAGGTTAAGGCTGCTTCCATTGGGTTGGATAGGACGAGGAAGGAGGGGGAAGTTCTATTGACTCATGTAGGTCAGCAAGAGGTTAGGCCAATGGGTCAGGGGGCCTGAGGGCCAGTGTCATTGTCTGACAAGTTTTCCAGACTCCCAAACCCTATTGCTTATTTTTGAAACAAGTTACAGAATTGTGTTCATGGTATTATTAGGATCCAGCAATTCTTGTGGTTATTAGTCTGTTCTGAGCAACATGCTGCCACACTCCATATCCCGTATTCAGTTGTTCTATCTTTGCTTACTAATGGTGATTTTAATTCCTTTCTCTCACTGTCCTTTAATGACGGATTGTTGATACAACATTTGAGCGATGAGGTAGTGAGAAAGGAATTGTCATTGACGATGTGGATTGAGTTAGAATGAGTGTATTATTGGTGGGTGCAAGGGGCACGAGAATCATTGTGTCAGTATTTAGGTAGGGTTAAAACTGACTCTGTAGTATTGAATATGATTATTTAGGAATGTGATATTATTTCTAATATCCTTGAAGGGGTGCATCCAGCCAACCTGTTGTGCCTAATGTTTCTTAAGTCCTCTATCGGTTGGGCTGAACTATGGAAAGCAGTGGAATCCACCGAGACCTTGGCCTTTGTTGATAACCAGCATCAGATACAGTAAGCACCCCAATACAGGCAGTGTAGGGAGAGGGCCCCAGCATTGTTTTCGGTGTGATGCCACTGACCATCTTGCTTGGCAATGTCCTGTGTCACGGAGCCACGGCCTTTATAGATAATGCAATGTTGTCATGCAAAGCTGCGAGGTGGTCCTTGGTCGTTCCTACCTTGTGTTTGTTGCAAATTGGGTGGCAAACCAGTTTGTGCATTGTTTGACTCGGGTAGTTTGCTTTCATTGTTGGATTTTGAATAGTTTTCTGAGAATAGTCCCTGTTTCATGGCCTCTGCAGAGGTCATTTAGCCAAAGGGAAGTGGTTGCCTCTGGTGGGATATCTGAAGGGTAATTTGTCTGCAAGGGATTTTCTTTGGCCTTTCAGTTTTGCCTTGATTTTGAGTTGTGATTTTATTAAGAAGATCAAGCTTGTTCTTGATTTTGATAATCATTCCTTTTATTTTATATTTGCTTCATCGAAAATATTTGAGCTGTGTGAGTGTTCCTGGACCAGCATTAGCAGTCACCTTGTTTATACCAGAGGGGGGGGGGGTTAATGTTATGCACCTGCAGCCTGATCAGGCAGCTGAATTAACCACCATGCTTGAAATATTCCCTGCTGTGCTTTCTGATAAATTGGGTGTCACTAATATGATTCAACTTCATATTCAGTTAAGCCATGACATTCCAGTTGGGCAATATCCCCACTGACTCTTCCCCTGAAGGTGAAAAGTCTTCACTGTAAAATCTCTAAAATTCTGGAACCGTTTGTTCCTATGTCATCTTATGCTTCCCACATACTTTTGGTACTGAAGGTTGGGGGCTGGGATTTTCGACTAGTCATTGATTATTGTCAGCTTAAAGAGAAGGTGATACTGAAATCAGTTCCATTGACTGATCTTTATAACTCATTCACTTGGTTTGCAGGTGCCAATTGGTTTACTGTGTTGGATCTTAGCCAAGCCTAGTATCAGGTGCCTTTAACCAAAGAGTGCAAGTTGCCAAGTTTGTTTTATTTGCAGATGACACAAATATTGCAAAAAATAGTAAATCAAATATAGCCTTATAAAGATCGGCTAATGAAATTTTCATGGACTGTAATAAACGGTTCTTAGCCAATTCTCAGTCGCTAAACTTGGAGAAAAAAAATAAAATATATGCAGTTTAGAACTTGTAAAAGTTGAGACAACAAGGAAATGGAAGAAGCTGAAAGTGTAAAATTCTTAAGATTACAGCTGGATAATAAATTTAACTGGGAGGAGAATACCACAGAACTGCTGAAGCGCCTAAACGAGCCCTGTTTGCTATGTGAATGTTGTCAGATATAGGAGATATAAAAATAAAAAAGCTAGCATATTGTGCATACTTTCAGTCCATAATGTCATATGGGATTATTTTCTGGGGCAACTCATCAGGCCAAGCAAAAGTTTTCAGAGCACAAAATCATGCATTATAAATCATTTGTGTGTCAACTCAAGAACATCATGTAGAGGGCTATTTAAGGAACTGGTGATACTTACTACTGCTTCCCAATACATTTATTCTCTAATGAAATTTGTCTTTAAAATATATATTTTTTATCAAACCAATAGTTCGGTCCATGGGATCAATACTAGAAACAAGAATAACTTACATAAAGATTTAAAGTCACTCAGAAAGGTGTCCAATATTCAGCAGTACACATTTTCAATAACATGCCAGCAGCCATTAAAAATGCTAAGAATAGCATATTAGTATGTAGTAATAAGTTTTATGTCCTTTAAAATGTAAATATTCTTAAGATAATTGTTTTTCCTGGCCAATTCCACATCCACAAGGACAATTGCATTGGGGATCTGTGGAAGGTACATTAAAACATATGCTCTCTTTTTGTAAGTGTATATTGTGTGTTTTGTTCTTACATGTTCTACATCCAAGAGGATGTCTTAAATTTGGATCTACCAGAATGAAAAGTACATCTAATCTAATCTGCAAACATGTGTTGGCATTCTGTACCAACTGGAACCTCTTAGAGTTTAATAGAGTTCCTTTCAGATTGACTACCAGAGTTGCTGTTCTGTCCCATCTTCTTGATGGATGACTTGGTTATTTATAGCTGATCATTTGATCATTTGATGTGCAAGTTAAACACACTGGCCAGGTTTTTGAGAAATTATAAGTGGCTGACCTAACAGTAAGCCTCCTAAAATAATTTTAGCCTGTAGGCAGGTTTTCTTCCTCAGTCACCTAGTGTATGGTCACAGTATCTGCATTGACCAAGAACGAACAAACACTCTTAGGGTACTTCCCCGTCTATCTGATAAAAGGGGCATTGCAAAATTAATCAGCATGGTATATTACTTTAGGTGCTTTGTGCCAAATTTCAACCAGCTGGCCTCACTAGAATTATTTGCAGTGTAAAGGTGCTGCCTTTGTCTTGGGGGTAGTTCAAGAAACCATCTTCAATGCTATTAAGACTGTCACTGCCAATTCTCCAGTGTTGGGCATGCCTCATTTTAATAAGCATTTTGTTATCTCTAACTCTAGCATTTCTGCAAAACATCTTTGGGAGTTTGAGGGACATAAACAGCCACTAGCCAAACCGCCAGAGAGACTGACTACGGTGGAGCTTAATTACTCCACTGCGAGTATGAGGCCTTAGCCATGTAGTTTGCCCTGTTTCTATCTGACACATAGGGAATTTGATTTGGAAACTGATAACTGGACCCTGAGTAGGGTCTTAGCTAGGCCATGTAAGATGGGTCATATTGCCAGGTGGGCCACTTGGATTTCCACTTTTCAGTTTAAAGTAGACATATTAAAGGCATTGATAACATTGTTGTCAACAGCTTCAGCCACATGTTCAGAGAATCTGACAATGAAAAGATTGACCAAGAACCTTAAGAATCCCACCTTTTTTGTGCTTTCTTAGGTGAAATTCCGCAGTTATTTGGAAATCTCTGTATTAAAACAGGATCAGGACTCGTTGTTGGATCCCCTTAGCACCCGATTGTTCTGGGAGGAAGGGGTCTATGACGTCCAACTCAGTGAGGGGATTATGTGTAAGGAGGTCGGGCGTACTGGAGAACTTAAAATCTGTTTGCGGGTAGGGGTGCACAAAAAGATTAGGCAGCACCTCACTTGGCACTCTATGGACTGTGATGTTAGCCATTTGGTAGCTCATTGCCAGTTATGTCAATGTAACAAGTCGAATAGTTCTCCACTGCAGGCATTATCGAGTTCAGATTGTGTGCTTCAACCAATGGACAAGGTGTACATTGACCAGTGGGACCCTTGCCTCTCTCAAAAGGGCAACCAGCATATCCTCATCATTGATGCCCTTTATAGATTCACTTGGCTGGTTCCTAGCCACAATATAACTGCTAGTACTACTGTGGCTCACCTTACCAATATTTTTAGTCTCTTTGGCTAACCCATACAACTTGTCCGTGATAATGCCCCAGATTTCCTCTCTAACCTCTTTAAGTCTTTCTATTTTTGGAATGCTATTAAGCATACAACCACTACACTGTACTATCCCCAAGGTTTCTTTGCCGAAAGAGTGAAACGAAATCTCAAATCGGCATTGATTGTGTACCAACAATGTTCTTCCAGGGGTTCAGATACAAGCTTGCCATGTTTAAACTTTGCATTTAATTCTGCAAACCATGAGGCCTTGAAAACCACCAACACCTTATTGATGTATGCTCATCATGTAAATTCCCTACTTTCCAACTTGTGGGATATACAAGACCTTTTCGCCATTTTAATTACCGCCCATATCCTTAAGGAAAATTGGAGATGGGGCAAAGCTAATACCACTTTGGCTCATCAATGGCAAGCTACTCAGTATAATCACAATCAGCAGGTTTTTAAGTGGATAGTTGGGGGATGAAGGCTACATTTGTAACTACCCTGGTAGGAAGCCACATATTGGGAAACTCAGTAAATTTACACCCTGTTTCCTTTGTCCGACTGTTGAGACCAATTAACTAGCTAGTTATGGTAAAGGGTTTGGGTAAAATCTACAGTGTCCATCTCAACCTGTTCCTGGACCTGTTAACATAAGGCTTAGGACAGAAGGGTTCTTCAGAGACCAGGTTTCAACCCTTTGTCCTGACTCGGGGGAGGAGGTTGAGCCATGCCAGCTTATGTGTTACCCTTTCCCAAATTATGACTGGCATGTAAGCCTTAAAGCAGGGTATATCGATTCCTTGTCTCATTCATTTTCAGGTTATACCCATTCATGATGCCGTTTCCTACCTAAAAGGCATCTGTAATTTAAGTAGTGCTGTTTTCCTGCCACTTTGCCACTATTACACAGAACATGGTTGTAATTTGGGTAGCATATGGGTGTGTTACCACTGTGTTGGTACTTGTAACACATCTATGATGAATCATGTTGGGATTTATTCCCATCTGATTACATTACTGTACGTCCCGATACTAGGGTTGCATATTAATAGGTAAGAATATAATTAGTCATTTATCATTTTCTTTTCCAGAACTTTTGTTATTCTTTTTTCTTATGTGAATAGCTGAAGTTATTTTCTATTATTTGGCATGGCAGAGATTTGGCGTATTAGCAAATATTAATTAGTTTGTGGTTTTTACCAACACTACCATATAAAACACACACAAATGCTAGCAGAAAACCACTTTATTCACGTGCTACAACCAACAGAGATGTTTACACTTTAGCTTCTAGAGAAACACTGACTGTCTTGATGCTGAGGCAATGATTGTGTACCTCGACCAAAGACGTTCTTTTGCCTCCCATGTGTAATATCGATTCATGGGATGCCAAAAGTTCATGCAAGCGGTATATTGTCATAGGTCATATATTAGGCTTATTATTATTTCTAATGAGACTAATTAAATCATATCTGCATAATATTAAAGTAGGTTTTATTATGTCTCACAATTAATGTTAGTAATATTATTCCTTTATTAGCTTCCATATAATTACTGTTAATTCCACAGTTATTGTTGATGACCCTATTTCACTAAATATGTAAATGTAGCACTATTAATATGACAGACTTGTATATCAATTTATTCAGTATTATTTACAATACCTTTTACTACTGCCAGTTGCAGGTAATTGTTCACTTTTCCATTGTAATAAGATTAATGTATGTAATGAACAATATGTAATTTTCAGAATTATTGTTCAGTTAGTATAAATAGGTGTGATTTCATGCCATGTAATGAATCTTGTTTTGTGTTTGATAGCAGGCACAGTCCATGTCACTTTAACATAATTGTTCATAATCAGTGTTCAAAGTTCTTCTGTATTAGTTGTACAGAAAGTTTTTCTACAGTGACTATGAACTGATTCTTAATTGTCATGCTATGCTAAATGTACACCTTGAAAACTTTTGTTGGGTTAGGAGTATTCCATACACAAACTGTGTAAATTGTATTTTGGACATGTGGAATGTGCTTACTGGGTTGTAGTGACTTATTGATGAGACTTGTATGCTGGCCATAGATGGGGACAATTGGGCACTAGTGATTCATTAAAGTTCAGTACATCTTGGCTACATTATTTGTAGTAGACTAGTTTTGCCCCATGATATTTCAGCCAGTCATTACTGAGAGTGCCAAACTACAAGAGGCAATGAATTATGACGCAGCAACATCACACATCATTCTTATATTGTGTTTTTGCCACTTGGTTTTGATCAGTGGGTTGTTTTGGCAGCTCGTTTTGTCAAATACTTGTAGTCCCAAGTTATCATTTGCTCACCACTCTTACCTACCTAAGGACACAGAGTTAACTTCATTACCCGTTTCTGTCTATTCAGGCCCTATCATATCCACTGTTTTACCCTGTGCAAAGGAAGCCCCTGAATATAGTGTTGGTTTCTATCTTAACCAATAGGGCACATGCAGTCCAGCAGCTGTTTTGGTGTTTGGGCACTGCCGAGTGGATCACTGGGAACCAAACCCTTACTGAGCCTCCATTATTAGTATTAGTATTAGTAGTAGTAGTAGTATTCAGTGTTCTGGTGAAGTGTTATTATGATTGTGTGTCCCTTTTTTATCTATGTTAAAATTTATGTTTTGCTTTGTTACTTATTTTGCTATGTAATGTGAGTAGGCTTGGCCCTAGGGCTTTTGTTGTAAACTGATAAACTAAATCATTGTCCTCCTGGCATTTGCTGTAACTTGTACTGCTAAATGGTACAGAAAATTTGTTGTTAAACTTGGCATACCTTAAAACATTGGCTGCAGTTCATTTTGGTTGGAATTTCTGTTGCTAATTTGCATAGAATCATTACTCTTTAATAAACTGTGTGCAAATGTTCATTGATATTCTTTGTTTTAAAATTTGTCACTTTCTGTTATCACTCTCTTAAGGGATTTTTCATGTTTTTAAATATTTGGTGCTTGATATTTTCCCTCCCTGTTATTCTACTTAAATAAATCTTGGTTAATAAAGTTTGATTTTAAGATAGAAAATGGTTGAGTTACCAGCCAAAGTCATTTCACATTCTTTCTTTTTTAAGTGCACCCAGTTTACACATTGAAATGAATGACCATGAAAGTGTGAAGGACCTGAAATGTTCTCAAATAACAATAGAATTTATAGGACAATTGCTGGCTTCTTATATTGAGTATGTGTCATTTACATATAGAATACATATTCTGTCACTTACTTGATTATTATTTTTTCAGTAAAAAGACCCTATGTATATGTTAATATAACTGGGATGAAGAAGCTGTGCGGGAGTAGCCGAGGGGTCTGGAGTGCCACATTACGGATCGTATGGCCTCCCGCATCAGAGGTTAAAATCCTCTCTCGGGCAAGGATGTGTGTTGTCCTCAGGTTAGTTTAGCATAGTTTAAGTAGCTTGTAAGACTAGGGACTGAAGACCAACGCAGTTTGGTCCCATAGGATTACAAACATTTGAACATTTTGCGATGAAGAACTTTTATATATGGGCAGTGATAGATGGATTTCTATTGCCATATACCATACTAACTGTACGTGGCCACACATTGCAGTAACTGAATCAGATTAGAAGGAAGAACAATATAATGTCCCCAGAATATTTAATTTCAACAACATGCTTGTGAGTGTAAAATATATTTGGTGGTTTCTATGGAGACAGACAACATACAATTGTCTGGGTGAGAAGTAATTTGTCTGTAGGGTAAATGCCATGTTCCTTAAGCACTGGAGCTCAGATTTTTGACTGTGGTTGCAAATGTGAATTAAGTAGGGATAGCAATCTATTAAATCGAAATATCTGAATATTCTTAAATTATTACCTGTTAATTTTGGCTTAATATTTCTGAAGAATATGCTCCTGTTTTTATATACATTTGTTTTAATATACCTTATGTATCAGGGAGACTGGGTTACTATGAGCACATGGGTGCATTCAGCAGTTCCTTATAAAAACCCTTTGTTTGAAAGTAAAGGAATGTAATTTCAGCAAGGGAAAGAGTTAATATGTTGCTAGTATCTGCTCTGTTTCAAGATGTCCACTTGCCATAATTCCTGTAGAACATAGGATCTGAGATTTAAACTTGGTCCTTGCAAATTTTCTATTAAATAAATTTTTGTCCAGGAAAGCAGTAAAAATGATTGTAATAAGAATGGAAATGACACATAAGCACTAAGACTGTGCAGGTTCAGGACCCTTTACAAAGAAATGGAAAACAGATATACAAAAACATTGTCTCAGTTTTCTTTACTGCTTGTAAAAGCAGAAATTGACAAGTTGTACAAGAATAACATAATATTTCTGAATTTGTGTTCCAGATTGCAGCATACACCAGTACCCCTAACACCCTTAACACATTCTATTTTCCATGTCATACTGTCCACTAGATCATAAAAGGGCTGTTCGTCCAGTTTGTCCCTCTGTAAAGTTGGCCAAAACGTTGGTTATTTAAGTAATAGCCTTACATCATGACGCAGTACAACACCCAGAAAACTTTTATGTCATCTGACTCTGGCCGCGGAAGCCTATGTAATTAGATATCTTACGTTGGCTGGAGGTTGTCCTTTCCAAAAGCAGCCCTTTTCGATGTATCCCCGGAATGTTTGTAGGGTTTATGCCTGGAGAACATGCTGGCTATTGTAATCTTGCCACATCATTATCACAAAGGAACGCTTTCACAAGAAATGCATGATTAGTACAAGAATTGTCACCAATTAAGACAAATCCCTCACCTAAATGCTGTCAATACGGTTCCACTGTGATTGGAGGATGTCATCCCTGTCACATATCGAGGCTTGGTTACTTCTGTGACCTCTGTGACAAAATACGAAGACGTTTCTCAATGATTTAGGAATAATACTGGAAAAAACAATTAAAGAATTGTTCTTCTTGATTTTATATGTATGTTCTTGGAACTTTTGTATTATTATTCATTCATAGTTTTGATTTATGTACAATGTATTTGTCCATAAGGTGAATAAATTGTTTTAAGAAGTTTCTCAATAAAATGGAGTACTTCTTTATATTTTATTTATTGTGAACATCTTATATTAAACATAGAGTATCAAGAAGAAGTTTATTATTTATGGTTACATGTTCTAGTAATGGCAGAGGCACAGCTAAGGCTGGATCTCTAATTAAACTTTTCATAGCTATGTTAAAGTTACGTGCTTAACCCGGCTGAGAGAGACTTTTAAAATGAAATGTTTGTTCTTGCCATTTGAAGAAGAGATTATAAACAGCAGTGAAATTATTTCAATCTGTAAATCTTGAAATAGTACATGATTGCAGATACACGACGACAAGAAACATTTTATCTGGCAACAGTGTGACAGGACCGGACTGCATATTTACTACAAAAATGTTTCATCTGGACTTATATGTCGAGAATAGTAGTTCTTGATGGCGTTTGATGAATGGTCAGATTTCAATCTCACAAAGGAAATGATAAATTCTATCTCTTTGACGAGAAGAAATATTATTGTGCACATCTAGCAGTGGAAGAAAAGAAGATTTAGTTCAGAGATCAGAAAGCTGCCAATAGATGCTGAACATGGGACTCAGTTACACTGACGCAGGACGATTGCTGATTATGCTGTACAACTGTGAGACTTTGAAGTCATTTGCTACACGGTGGTGAGCATACCATTCTTTAATTTCTTTCAAGTTGTAGTGAAAGTGATGTCACTGTGAATTAGTGTAACAGTACATGTTATATAACGCAACTTCAGTCTAAGAAATTCAAATTCTGTTTCCCCATCGTTAGAACTTCTAATTCGAGAACTAAAAAATGATCTAGTAAAATATGTTAGGGAACAAAACACTGTTCTAGTAGATCAGATAAAAATCAGATGAAAAATCAGAAAACTGTTCTAGTAGGTCAGATGGAAAATCAGAAAACTGCTCTAGTAGATCAAATAGAAAGTAAATCTGAATTACTAGAACAGATTAATAACCAAAGTGGAAAAATAGATAAACTGCCAGTCTCTGTAGTTAGTCAAAGAATCAAATTTCCGGAGAATTTGAAGGAACTGAAATCCTATATAGGAAATGAACTATTTAACTTAGAAAGTGAAATGAATGTTTGGTTACAAGAACAAGATGAAAAACTTGGCTCCTTTCAAGATAATTTCCAAGTGCATATGGAAAGGTGTCAAGCTAACTGTGATAACTTAAAGTCTGAGGTAGCAGAATTGAAACAGAATGCTTCTATATATAACATAACAGCTGTGGTAAATAAATATGTAGAAGCTAAGTTTGTTTCTAGTAAAAAAGTAGTAGTAGAAGATATTTTACAAAACGTCAAGGAAAGCTGCCTAGAAAGACAGGTTATTAGTCAAGCATACAATGAAAAATTAGGCTCTACCAATGTAAATCTATGTAACTACTGTAAGAAATTACATTATTTAGAAAAAGATCTATTTCTGAATTAACTCAAATGAAGGACAAAGTACTTGGTATGGTAAATCAATTAGGCATATTAAAAAGTCTATGGAAGACAGTGAAAGAGGAATCTCAGGGTTGGAATTGTTTAGACCACAGAAGTATAACGATAACTGCAAGAAGACTGGTTTTAAGAAGGTTCAAGATCATGAGAATAAGGCTTTATAAAGTCTTGTGGATGAAAATTAGGTACTGATACCATTAGAAAGTTTGGGGTTAACCAAATTAAGACAGCCATGAAATACTTTGAAAAGTATCATGTGAGACCTATTAAGAAAGGCCATGAGCAGGAACAAGATGTTAAGAAGTGTAAGAATAAAAGGAAATATACTTGCAGAAATAATAAAAAGATTATTTACACACCGAGACTAAAAATAATCTGGAGGAAGTGTGTAAGAGAATATTCTATGTCAAGGTATCAGGTACAAGGCAGGAAGCCATGGGCTTACCAGAAAGAGTGAAATTTTAGTTGTGCTTCAGAGGATTAATGATGATCTCACCTGAAGGCACAGGCATGGCAAAGTAAATTAAGTGCCATATTTACTCTATACTTAAACTACTTCCACTATCTTCTACCTTCACGATACTAGACATCGATTTGTGGCCTACAAGGCTTGTGTCAATTGGGTTGAATTGAGGTGTTAAATTTTAGTTAGTGGTCCAGTATTAGTTGGCACATCAGTAGATAATTGATGGGGATTCGCTGCCTTCTGACATCTATTGTTTGCCAGCAAAGATTTTATTAAGATTTACTGTATGGCGATTTTAGCACAACACATAGTCACCTAATCAAATTAAGACATAAACGGTAATAGTATTGGCTACTTTATGTAAATGAAACTCCTAATTTGGACGACTTTCACATATGACAGTAATTTTATGAGTGAAAATTATGTAAAGGTTATAAAAGTTATATTATCATATTATTTATGTATAGATTTTTGTTTCTATGTGTGTAACCTGTTTACACTCAAAGTTCTGTTTATAGTAAAGGATATCATGATTGTCTCTATGAGGGAGAGATTGACTTGACAGTGAGTCATCTAACTAGATATTAAGATTTTTTCTAAATTTTCTATACCTTTTTATAATACGGTAATAAATGCAAACCGGGATGGGTTTGTGTGTGTTTTTTACTTGGGGAGGTGTGCTGTAGCTGAGGCTAGGTATGCACTAACACACACACACACACACACACACACACACACACATACACAGGTACACGTATACAGTTACTCGTATGCACACTGCACAAACGAGTGGAGTCATGCACTCTTCATTGCATTGAAATAGGGGGTGTTTCCAGTCTTTGGGGTCTGTCTTTCTTTCCTTTCTTCGCTCCAACTTCCTGTTTTCCTATCTTTTCATTTCTGTCTTCTCTTCATAAGGTTTTTGTCCCTCTTTCCATGAAGCACGTCGATCTCAGTGGAGGTACTTCCCAGTTACTGAGTCAGATTTTTTTCTCTCTATTTAGTCTGACTACAACCCCAGTGATTACCCTGAAGGTATGCCTGAGGAATGACACACTACACTTTTACACATTTACACACATATACACATATCCCTTCACACAAACATTTTATATACACAGCTTATAAAGTTACACTTATATTACAACAGTACATGCAATTCCACACACATACATGAGATTTAGGTTTAGGTAAGAATCATAGGGATATAATACAAAGACAGTATATAAACCCGATATGTAGGTACCTTCTTGGTCGATGTTTCCGAAAAACATATCTATTTATCTGTAACTTATATATAAAAATAGACGAAGATTACTCACCAGGCGAAGGAGCACAGGTGTGACAGCAGCACAAATAAACAGAACACACACACACACACACACACACACACACACACTAGCTTTCACAGCCTAGCTGCTTCGTCAGGCAGAAGGGAAGGAGAGGGAAAAGGAAATGATGAGTGTTTTAAGGAAGGGGGTAAGGAGCCATTCCAATCCCGGGACAGGAAAGACTTACCTTGGGGGAAGAAAAGGAAGGTGAACAAATACACACACACCCATATATTTACACAGACGCAAACACACGTAGGCAGACATGCTATAGTATGTCTGCCTAGGTGTGTTTGCATCTGTGTAAATGTATGGGTGTGTGTGTATTTGTTCACCTTACTTTTCTTCCCCCAAGGTAAGTCTTTCCTGTCCCGGGATTGGAATGGCTCCTTACCCCCTTCCTTAAAACCCTCATCATTTCCTTTTCCCTCTCCTTCCCTTCTGCCTGACGAAGCAGCTAGGATGCGAAAGCTAGCGTTTGTGTGTCTGTGCCTGTGCCTGTGCCTGTGCCTGTCTGTGTGTGTGTGTGTGTGTGTGTGTGTGTTCTATTTATTTGTGCTGCTGTCACACCTGTGCTCCTTCGCCTGGTGAGTAATCTTCGTCTATTTTTATATATAATTTTTCCCGCTAGGAATTTTTCCTCTATAATATTCGTATCATATATCTGTAACTTATTGTGTACACATTACAATGTCTTGTATTGCCAGTATGAAATTTTATGACGTCCTGGTACATACTCTCAAATTAATCAGACTACACTGTGTTCTTTGATAATGCAATCCCTCCCATAGTTACTTGCCAGTAAGCACATAATTAATACATTACTATACTAGATTTTAATTTTGAAATTTTATATCTTTGTTTATGTATGAATTATTTCACATGGAATAGTCACTGTGAAGATAATTTAGAACAGGCAATAGGTTTTGCTGTTCTCAAACATTTCTAATTTCAGTTACTTAATGTTTTATATGATTAGTTTTTTTAATTTTTTTAAATGGAATATTGTTGTCTTGATGTCCTATGAATTAATGTATCATTGTGATGGGAATATGTAAGAATGATTTCGAAGGACAATGTCTCCCATGGATTATTTACCAGTCATAGGTGGAATTTACTCTCGTTCACTCGCTTCAAGTGAGGGGTAAAGGAGGAGCATAATGAATAAAAGTTCACGATAGGGTAATACTTCGCTGAGTATGTGTAGACTGTGATATAAAAGGAAGTTAGGTAGTGACATCACAAAATTGGAATTATATTTTGGAGGTGTTGAAAGATATGCAGGAGGTAGTTCGAGAGTTGTTGTACTAGGTAGTTCAGAGAAAAGATGTTGTTGGGAGTAACAGACCAAAAAGGAGACGCTGTTTTTCCTGTTAGGTACCCACAGTGAGGTCCTAACTTATGTAGAGGGGTGTGCAGTCCAATTAAGAGTGAGTGGAACCTTGGGTATGCAAGCATTAGAGCTTGATACTCTAATTTTTGTTGCTGTTTCTTTGGTCTGGCAAGAAGTTATATATTTTTTTGTACTTCAATTAATTAATATATAAATAAAACAAAAATCTAATAAATAAAAGATCTTGGTTCACAGATGCTGAACAACCTAGAGGTGATTTCACTATCCTCATATACACATGCTATTTTTGAAGCAAGGTGTTCATTTTTGCACCTTTTTCGAATGCAGTTCAAAGTACTCTTTTACCCTTAATTTGAGATTCTTCCAATATACCTGCATTTATGGAGGGTCATTATGTTTAGAAAGTTACCATCTGTTGAAAGGCTTTAAATTACCATATTTCCTTCAAACATAAGGAATTTGTAAGCAATGATGTTACTGCAGGCTGTCCATATTTAAATAGTTTTGCCTCATATATGTCCATTAAACTCTGAAGCATGTTATATAAAATTAAAATATTTGATATCTCAAGCCTGAGGGAGGGTTTATGTAGTGTTACATTGAACACTACTACCTTCTTTTACATAGACTTGAGGTATCGACATATTATTCAAGTTGTTATTAGGCTAGACAAGAACAGAATCAAGGTTTGTTGCAGATTCTGGGGGTGAAGGCCAGTGCACAGTAATCACAGGTGACATAGAACAAAATACAAAGACGTTTCTCCATGATTTAGAAATAATACTGGAAAAAACAATTGAAGAATTGTTCTTGTTGATTTTATATGTATGTTCTTTGAACTATTGTATTATTATTCATTCACGGTTTTGACTGATGTACAACCTATTCGTCCATAAGGCGAATAAATTGATTTAAGAAGTTTCTCAAGAAAATGGAGTACTTCTTTATATTTTATTTATTGTGGACATGTTATATTAAACATACAGTATCAAGAAGAAGCTTATTAATTATGGTTACATGTTCTAGTAATGACAGAGGCTGGATCTCTTAATTAAACTTTTCACAGCTATGCTAAAGTTATGTGCTTAACCCGGCTGAGAGAGAATTTTTAAATGAAATGTTTGTTCTTCCCGTTTCAAGAAGAGATTATAAACAGTGGCGAGAATATTTCAATCTGTAAATCTTGAAATAATACACAATTGCAGATACATGACGACAAGAAACATTTCACCTTGGTGAAAAGAAGGGATTGATTTTTAGGACACATTCTTAGGTATCAAGGACTCATGAATTTAGCATAGGGGGGAAGTGTGTGTGTGGGTGGGGGGGGGGGCAAAAATCGCAGAGGCTAACTAAGACACACATATAGTAAACAGATGCAAATTCATGTGGGTTGACATTCTTATGAGGAGATTAAGAGGCTTGCTCAGGATAGGGTATTGTGGAGAGCTGCATCAAACCAGTCTCCAGACTGAAGACCACAACAACAACAACTTTCATTTCATTAGATCAGTTAAAAGTATGACATCATGTTTTGAAATTATAATCAGCAACTGTACACTTTGGTCAGTAAAACCAATACAAAAGATTAAATATTATATGTTTATAAAAATAAATTGCTATAAAAGTGTAAAATGTTAGGTGTTGTGTTATTTCATTTCAATTTATTGTAACTGTGGCATGGCATGAGAAAGAAACCACATGTAATATTATATTTGGCACATAATAATATTTTTATAGTAGATTGTTACATAACAAAGACATGAAGCATTTGATCAGCTAATTACCATACTAGTCTATTACCTGTGTCCTACAACTGCAGAACCATGGTGACATACTTTATAAATCATCATCATCATCATCATCATCATCATCAGCAGCAGCAGCAGCAGCAGCAGCAGCCATTTCTGTCACTTGGTGATGTGGCCTCTTTGAGTCGGCATGTAATAAATGATCCCAGTAGGTTCTTCCATTTCTTCCAGTCTTGAGCTTCCCGTTGCCAACTGGGTCCGGCTGTCTTACTTAGGTCTATGTCCCATCTGTCTAATGGTCTTCCTCTAGGGCTTGTGTAGACCATCTACCATCTTTTACTCTAGCAAAATGACCGGAGCACTGCATTTCAGTGTAGTCTCCCCTTCCACAATTTCAGTGACCTTTGTTATTCATCATATCTCAATTGCTCTGTATCTTTTTTTAAAGTATCCCAGCATTGATCTTTCCATTACTCTTTGGGATACTATTAGTTTCCTAGCAATGAACTCATTTAAAGTGCATGTTTCACACCCATAAGTTATTACTGGCAGCATACACTGATCAAAGAATGTTTTCTTCAGCTGAACCAACATCTTATATTTCAAAATTGAAGAGTGTCTACCATAAGCTTGCAGCCCAATTTAATTCATTGTAATATTTCTGGTTTTGGATGATCTTTCATGCTTATCAGTTGTCCCAGATAGACGGGGACTGATAACCTCAGTAGTTTAGTCCCTCTTTCCCAACCAACCAACCCAGATAAACATATTCTGTGACTCTTTGTAGTTGTGTACTAACAAACGATATACTTCCATCAGGTGTCCACTCATTGATCATGATCTTAATCTTATCAATGTTCATTTTTAGGCCAACTTCAGAGCATAATAATGTAAGTTCATTAACTAATGTTTGAAGTTCTTCTGCCATTTGCAAATAGGACAATATCATATGTGAACCACAAGTTGTTCAGTCTTTTTCTGAGAACTTGAATTCCTTTTTCTTCCCAATTCAGTTTAGACATAGCTTTTTCTAAGACTGCTGAACATAATTTGGGAGATATAGTCACTTTGCATTTCAATGGGAAATTCATCAATTTCTTTGACAGTGCTTAAAAAGGCTGTGGAGGTTTTGTAAATGTTATGTAAGATTTTAATATAGCCTTGTTTTATTCCTTGTTCTTTTAGAGCTGCAAATATAGCTGGATGACTGATTGAATCAAAGGCCTTTTCAAAAGCTATAAAAGCAAGACAAAGAGGTAGACAGTACTCATTTGTTCTGCTAATTATTTCCCATAGGGTGCAGATGTAGTTAACTGTGCTAAATCCTGTTCTTACAAGAGCAGGGAAGGAGAGGGAAAAGGAAAGGATGTGGATTTTAAGGGAGTGGGTGAGGAATCATTCCAATCTTGAGAGATAAAAGACTTATCTGGGGGGGGGGGGGAGGGGGGGGAGGATAGGAAAACACACACACACACACACACACACACACACACACACACACACACACACACACACACACACACACACACAAACATATATATGCACACACACCACGGCAGACATATGCAGAAAGCAAAGAAGTGGGACAGAGATGCCAGTCAATCAGAGTCTCTGTCCAGAGATTGGAGGCAAAGATGTTGTAGAATGGTGGGCGGGAATTTAAAATTAACAAAGGTTGAGACCTGGTGGGCAATGGTAAGAGAGAATATGTTGAAGGGCGAGTTACCATCTCCAGAGTTCTGAAAGGTTGGTGTCAGTGGGAAGTATCCAGATAACCCGGATGGTGTAACACTGTGCCAGGATGTGCTGGTCGTGCACCAAGCCATGTTTAGCCACAGGGTGATCCTCATTATTTCATTTTTTCATTTCATGTCATTTTTATTGGTCCAATTGATTCATTACATTCATTTGCAAAAATAACGGCGATTTCGGGATGTCTGTCTGTCTGTCCGTAACGTGTTCCCTGGTTTTAAGATGAACTGTTCAACCGATCAGCCCCAAATTTTGCACACATAATTGTAGGCCGCCATTTTTCGAACAAAAATACGGTAGTAATACAAAAAAAAAAAAAAAAAAACGTTTTTAATATAATTGTAATTGCAAATGAATTGTTCATCTGATGCAAAAATTGAATAAATGAGTTTGTAGAGGAGAAAATTCTCTACAACTTTGTTCCCATATGTTTTTTTCATATCTCGTATTGTTTGAGAGATATTTGCAAAAATAACCGTGTTTTGACACCTTTTATTGAATTAACGAAAACCAGCCATTCGCAGATGTCACGGGACATTCCTTGCCCAGAACTCTCTGTGGCATACGCCATCTTGCATTTCATATTTGATGATTTTCTTATTGTAACTTACACACTGTCATTTCAAAGCAATGGCGCACTCAAGAATTAACAATTAATTAATTAATTAATTAATTAATTAATTAATTAATTTGTATTAATTTTGTATTAATTAATTTTGTATTATTTTGGCCCAAAATGTTTGCAAGAACTTATAACTACAAATCTAAAGTGGGCTGTAAAACAAGTCAGTGTGATTTTTTTTAAATGTAGAGGCTTGGAAATGATGTTTTTATGTTATCCTTCTATAAATATTTTTGTATTGCAATGTAATATATTTTATAACAGTCATAGTACAGTTGCAGATCTGAAGATGACAACTAAGTTTGTTGAAAGTGGTTATCTAAAACAAAATTTTCAACAGCAATCTTGACATTTATATATCTCGACAATTAAGCAGGCAGTCTTGCGTATGTGCTAAAAAGTTTGGAATAATATTTTTGAAATAATATTTCTTGTTATTAATAAAGACTTGGAATTGAGCTTCATTTTTCTTCCTTGGGATCCAGCCCATATTTGGTAGTTTAGATTTCCCTTCTTACTGAAAAAGCCCACTTTCATAGTGTTTCACATGAAGAAAACACAGAAAAGTGAGAAACATTTATATATGTCAAATAATGTAGGGAAAGGTAAAATGAATTTCAGTGGCATTGTTTGTAAATTATCCTCATACCAGCTTATTGGAGATACTATGTGTTTTATTAACTATAAATAAATATAAAGAAACAAGAATTAATAAAAAAGTTAACGTGTAGCATGTGAGAGAGAGGTTGGTGACAGGAAGGGGATAGCTTGTCTTAATTATGATGTCTTTAATTTCTGTCAATATTTGTGAATGTGAAAAACACAAAGTTACAGCTTAACTGAACATCCCTCCTGTAAGTGTCTGAATTATTAAGTTCAGAGGTCAGAAAGGGAAATGGCAGCCCGCCTCCAACAGGATTATGTCAGGTAAAACACTGTGGTGTTCAAACTAAACTTCAGATTGTTGACTGCTGTACTTAGGTGGTTTACTGTAGAATATACTGTATTTGCAAATCTTTTACAATTCAGTGTATGTAATATAACATCAAATCATTTAGTGTGAAAAGACAACACTCTACTTTGGCTACAATAGATTACAGAATGTATATGTAATCAGTAGTCTGAACTACCACATTGATGGTATTCACATTACAATTCAATTATCCCATATGTTACAATGTTATGTTTTAAATTACACACTTGTTTGAAGTTAGGTGATGGTGGTGCCACACTGCGGCATCTGTAATAAGTTTTTTTTATTGTTCTGTAACTTTGTAAACAGTGTCAGAGTGATACAGAATAAAGTACTGTCATGTGATACTTCATATAAAGTGTTTAGTACTTTAATTCCTAGTTATCCCAATAGGTTATGTGCCCTGGTCAACGCTGTGGCAAAAAATAGAATGTAGTAATTACAGAAAACTAAGTGTAAAGTGTTTAGTTACACATGTGAAGATCACATGCTGATTTTGAATGAACATGAATACATTAAGTTTCATTTCGTGTTGCCAGGCTCCACTGACACTATAAATTATGAGTACATTATGTTATGCACTGTATTGTGACAACGTATGAACAGAAAAGTGTGTGTGAACTGTTTAAAGCCTATTTGTGTATCTGCAGTGCCTTTTCAATAGTATTCAAAGTAAAAGGGCTGAACACGTTGATGGCTTTAATATAATGAAATACAACAGGAACAATTACAGGCAGTGAAAATTCCAGATAAAGTGTGTTCTTCATGCAAGAGGGGTGTACAATATTATTAATGATAAAAGACCGAAACCAGTGTAAAGTGCTGCACTGACTACCTGGACAAAGAATGATGCTATAGCTATGTGTGTCTTGACTTCTGCTTTGGAATGATCTCAAATTACAATTATTCAAAACTGTGAGTCTGCCTAGGCAATATTAGATAAGCTGGACAGTGTTTATGAACAGAAAAGTGAACTAAACAAAATGTTGGTCCATGAAAATTTCATGCATATAAAATGGACATCAATGATTCGATTTCACAGCACATATCAAAAACTGAAAACAGCTCAAAAAATTCAGGATGCAGGTGAGACAATTAGTGATGCTACAATAATGATGAAAATTTTAGGTATGTTGCCACAAAAGTACTGCATCGTGAGACAAGCTTGGTTTTCTCTGGCAGAGGATCAGCAGACGATCTCAAATTTTACTGCTCGTCTATTTGATGAAGAGGCAAATTTGAAATCAGTGGAAGAAACTGAAAAAGCATTTGCTGCATCATCAATTGCTCAGGGAAATTCTAGTAAACATAAAACAAGAGTTATGAGTGAGAAGAAAAGCAAAGGCAGACTGGACAAAACAAAAATAACTTGGTACAACTACCAGAAGAAAGGAAAGTTTGCAAACAAGTGTTGAAATCCCAAAAGGAGTAAGAAAAATTTAATCAGTAAACACAAAGCGAACAGGGTAACTTTTCTGCCTTTATTACCAAAGACATTACAGATAGCAGTTCCATTGCTGCTAATGGACAGTGGCACAACATCACATATGACCTTCAGGTATGAATTCTTTTCTGAATTTACTGTACTCAAAAACAGTTTAGTTGTTAGTCTCAGAAACAACTCTGATTTGGAAGCTAAAGGAATTGGGACAACAAGGATAAAAAAGGAAGTATATGGATCCCTGTATGATGGAGTGATAACAAATGGTTTGTGTGTTCCAGATTTGAGGTAGAATCTTTTCTCTGAAGGTGTGCTCACTGAAAAAGGATTTCGAATTGTGAGAGAGACAGAGTTTGCATGAGTGTATGACAGAAATAAGATGGTTGCAAGTGCAAAATATCGAGCTGACAGGTTGTAAAAAAATGCAATTTAAGACAGTTGTTACAGATAAGGTTAATGTAACCACAGTTAATGATTTGAAACTATGGCATGATTGCCTTGGTCATGTGAACCAGTCAAGACTGTGTGAAATAGAAAAGAATGGTCTAGTGGATGGACTGAAAATGGTAAAAACTGAACAGTTTTTATGTGAGCCATGTGTGTTTGGAAATCATCATAGACTATCTTTTCTTGAGAAAAAAGGGGAGAATGAAACTTCAGTGATGTGTGTGGCGCAATGTCAGTGTCCTCAATAGATGGAGCCAACTAATTTGTTCTTTTTAAAGATGAGTTTTCTGAATAGTTGTCATTTATTAAACACAAATCAGATGTTGTAAAGTTTTAAAAACCTACATAAACACTGTTGAGAAGAAGTATGAATACCAGGTTAAAGTTTTACATCTTGATAATGGAGGAGAGTACATAAGCAGTGAAGTAAAGAAATACTAGTCAGATTCTGGGATTGAACTTGAAACTACTGCTCCATACACACCAGAGCAAAATGGAAGAGCTGAGAAGAATATGTGAACAATAGTTGAAAGTACAAGGTCAATGATTTATGTGATACAGGTACCATTGACAGTTTGGACTGAAGCTGTAAATACTGCAGTGTACATTCCGAATAGAGCCACATCAGAATAGTCGTCAAACTCCACACCATATGAATTGTGGACAGGAAAGAAGCCAGACCTGTCTCATATCCAAACTTTTGGTTGTACAGCTTACATTCATGTTCCAGATCAGCTGAAGACAAAGTGGCAACCTAAAAGTGTAAAGAAGGTCCTGATTGGGTATGAAGGCATTTCAAATAATTTTCGCTTGTATGATCCCTGAACACATAAATTGAAAGTATCAAGAAATGTTCTGTTCGATGAATCGGCCAAAGCTCCTGGTTGATAGAGAAAATACTACAGTGCTGAAGTTTGAAGATATGACCCATCAGGAGAAGAAAATAGTTGTCCTGTATTCAAATCCAAGCAAGGAGAGCAGCAAGATGATCAAATCAACATAGAAGAAGACCAAACTGTGAAGAACCAAAATCAAAGTGAGACTCAAAACTGTGGACAACAGCAAGGCAAAAGTATGATCTTCATTCCAGAAGTGAAATCAATCAGCCAAAATGGTATCAAGCCAATATTGCTTTAGGGACAATTCCAGAAACTTATCAGGAAGCCATAAAGGGTCCAGAAGCAGAGAAGTGGTCTGAAGCTATAAATGAAGAGTTATGTTCATTACAGAAAAATGACATGTGGGATCTAAAAGAACTTCCAGATGGCAAATGAGCCATCAGCTCATAGTGGGTCTTCAAGATGCAACATAACAAAGCCAGAAGAGTTACAACATACAAAGCAAGGTTATGTGCAAGAGGTTTTACTCAAAAGGAAGGTATAGATGATTTTGAAACTTTTGCACCCACAACTAGATTTGACATTATTAGGGTTCTGCTATCGACGTCAACTTAACATGGCTATCCAATAACACAGTTTGATATAAAAACTTCTTTCTTATATGCAGATCTTGAAGAAGAGACTAACATGGTGCCTCCTGATGGTCTCGACATAGAGAATAATTTAGTCTGTAAATTAAAGAATTCGCTGTATGGTTTGAAGCAGTCTCCTCACTGCTGGAACATGAGGCTTGACACTTTCCTGAAGAAACATGGCTTACACAACTGACACCAGACAGGTGTGTCTGCAGAGGTCTAACCAAAAGTAAGTTGGTTTTCCTTGTTACATATGTAGATGATGGTTTAATTATTGCTGAAAATGAAGAAGTCTGTTCTTTGATTGTAGCTCAACTTGAGAAAGAATTTGAAGTGACATTCTGTATTGCAAAGGATTATATGGGACTACAAATCAAGCTAGATGCTGAAGATGGATCTGTTTTCATTCATCAGACTAGTTATATACAGAAGCTACTCAGAAGATTTAACATGGAAGATGCTACATCTGTTTCCATTCCTGCTGACCCCCAGACAAATCTGTGCTCTAAAGGAGAACACGAGAAGATCGATGAAAGAGTTCCATATCGTCAGGCAGTTGGCTGTCTGATCTTTGCAGCAACAAGATATAATTTTTGCAGTTTCACAGGTCAGTAGATTTGTCAGTGATCCAAAATCAATTCACTGGAATGCCATTAAACACATTTTCCAGTACTGGAAAGAAACAGCAGACTATAACATGAACTTGGTTGGATTCTCTGACTCTGACTAAACCAACGACGAAGAAATGAGGCAATCTGTGTCAGGCTATACATGTATGTGGAACGGTGGCCCCATCACTTGGTCCAGCCAAAGACAGTGAGTTGTTGCACTTTCAACTATGGAAGCTGATTGCCTAGCACCATCAAGTGCTACCAAAGAAACATCTTCTCAATACATTAGTGAACCAGTGAAAGACCCAATCTTGTTAAACATAGACAATCAAAGTGCTATATGGTTGGTCCGAAATCCAGTGGCATAGCTAAGTAGTTTGGCACCCGGTGCGGTGATCCAACTTCCCCCCCCCCCCCCCCTTCCAACACCACCACCGCCACTCTCGCCAACCTTAGAAAGAATGGAAAAAAATTTCAAGGAGAGAGGAATAAATTTTTGATACACATAATGCAATGAGCAAAATAGAAAGTTATTTAGTTTGTAAACAGTCTGTATGAAAGGAAATAAATAAAACTATTTTTATAAATAACATAGTTTAATTGATTATTAATCAAGCAGAACAAATAGCTAAAGACTGTCTTAATGACTGGTGACTTTCACATGCAGTTTACAATCTCAACCGTCTAACTTACTCTGCAGAAAATTATGAAATTGCGTGGTCATGGTCAGTAGCTTTAGCCATACTATTTTCAGTTGACAAAATTGCCAAATTAGAGAGTCTTGCTTGGCTCCTAGGAGAGCTAAGGTAATTCTTACTGAGTCTCAGCTTTGAGAAACTTCTCTCGCAGTTCGCTACCGAAACACACAAAGTTAAGAAAAATCTTAATGCTGAAGTGAGGTTCAGAACAGATTCAGAAATTTTGTATTCAACAACAAACTGTAAATTTCTTAAAGATGTCTATCCAAGAGATTCTTCTTTTGTGACATTAGCAGCCTGCAGAAATCTCCGCAGCATGGAATTCCTGTGAGGATATCTTCAGAAATCTCATCGTAATTGTCAATTAAACATTTTACAATCATGGGAAGTTCCTTTTCTGAATTGGATTTCTGGGCTCTAAAACAGCAAAATGTTCTGATATGCATTCCTGTTTCTGCAACATGTATCAATTTCTTGTTGGAACTGTCAATGCTCTCTAATATTGACCTTCTCAGTTCCTGGTGTAAAGTCAGCGTCTCGTAAGCAGCCTTTTCCCCTGGCGTCATTTTCTTCTTCCTAATATTTCTTATTTTTTTGACAGGAATACCCATCTCGTCACATGTATCCTTCGCAAATCGAAAGGCTTCGTCCACAAGCAAATAGAAATCTCCATATTGATTTATAGCAAACACTTCTTAGTTGGCTTTAGATTTTTAGTCAAATATTGCTTAAAAGAGCAATATTCCTGAAATGCAATAAGTTAGTAATCAGTTGTCTGTTGTTGTATAGGAGAAAATACTTTTATGCATTTTTTACGGAGTTCAGATATTCATGAACAGCAAACAGTAAGGATATTTTTTCTAGCCGGCTGCAGTGGCTGAGCGCCCTGCAGCGCGCCAGTCACGTTCTGCATGGCCACTATGGTCTGGGGTTCAAATTCCCCCTCGGGCATGGATATTTGTGCCGTCCTTAGTATTAGCTAGTTCATAAGTAGTTTGTAGGTTTAGGGACTGTTGACCCTGTAGTTAAGTCCCATAAGCTCTACAAACATCTGAACATTTTGTTCTATTTGACGTCACAATTGCATCAAATAATAAACCTATATGGTATTTTTTTGTAATTTTCTACGATTTTTCTTACACACTATACCAGAGCTATCCAAACTCTTCCTAGTCGCGACACCATTTTGAATATATAAAGTTTTATAAGAAACACTTACAGTGAATTGAATTAGAAAGATTTCTGTATATAAATGATACTTTGAAGGAATATTAATTTTCATGATGCACTTGTACTTAAAGTGCACACTGAATGAACTGAAGGATTTTTAGTATTTTTTGCACAATGTTCTGTCTTATTTTATCTTAAGATTTTGCTGTTGTTGAGACATCCTTAGTGGAACTATGCTACACCCCTGGGTGTCGTGACATCCAGCTCAGAAAGCTCTGCACTGAACATTATCATGTACCACATTGATAGCCACAGCGGAAAACAGTTCTGGTTTTATGCTAACCTAGTTCATGCATGTTTGACCACTTGAACACCCTAGCACAAAGTAAATTCGTGATATATAATTAATATGGCTGGTTTGGCTAGAGGGCTGTTTATTTTAATGTTCAAATCACGAAAAAGGAATACAGTGACCGTTTATACTCTAAAAGTAGCAGCAACATCTGAATAAGTATAAGTGTGTGTGTGTGTGTGTGTGTGTGTGTCTATATATATATATATATAAAATAAAAATAAAAAATAAAAAGAAAAAATTCAGGCATTTGGCATCAGCAGAAAAGAAACCCCTTGTTATCTTTCTTACAACAACTATGGAAAGAAAAAGTTGTATTAAAAAAATTCATACATAATTCCATTTACTTAGGTGCAAATGAATAAATATTTCATTCGATCTTCTGAATAGTGCGGAAGAAAACTCTGGCGCCTGGTCACTCATGATAATAGACGAAGAATGGCAACAGCCCTGTCGGTTCACACCATTAACAATGGTACATTAGTGTGAAAAAAAAAAAAACCTCTGGCAAGTTTTGTCACTCCCTTGGAGTTGGTACCCGGTGCGGACCGCACCCCCCTAGTTACGCTACTGCCGAAATCCAGAGTTTCACAAGAGGACCAAACATATAGACATTCATTACCATAAGAGAAAAATATCAGTCATGACATCTCTGTAACATATGTCTCTTCTAATAACCAGGTGGTGTGTCATCAACAGTAACATGTAGAAAGAACAATCTGCCGACATTTTGGCCTGGCATAATCTGTAGTTACATGCACACCTTTCATTAGCTCAGCTAATGAATGGTGTTTGAATAAAGCAGGCATACTGTTGACAAGTTGCTGTAGCCAATTAAATACTGAAAACTTCAGTGACCTTCTGCTCATTTATAATACCTACAATGTACTCATATTGCAAACAAAAAAAGTTTCAAGAGCTGCTCCTGTAAATCAAATGTTTGTTAAGCTTATGGGACTTAACTGTGGCGTCATCAGTCCTTAAACTTACAAACTACTTATGAAATACCTTATACTAAAGACAGCACAAACAGCCATGCCTGAGGGGGGGGGGTTCGAACCCCTGACAGGGAACGGGCTCGTGCATCGTATCATAGCACCTCAATGCGCTCAGCCGCGGCTCCTTAAATATATAATATTCTTTGCATATTTGCTTCAGAAATATGTCTTTTTCACCATTACAGGAATAGTACTCATTACATGTGCACATTGTGGCACAATAAATATTGTTCGGTATTGAGTCTTATTTTCTTTCTGTATGACTTTTTGTGTGACATTCAGGAACACGCAGCGAGTTTGTAACAGAGCCGAGTCACATGGACCCACACACAGGTAAGCTGTAATTGGTCACACACAGCGCACTGCATCTCTCTACCCTATGAGTATGCAGTAGATGTTCAAAATCTTCATAGAAGTCCTTGGATCTATTTATGCCAAAACTGGAAAACACATTATAGGCAGAAGAGGGGTGGACAGGCATAGGGAAGAGGAGCAGGGGGATAGTGGTAGGAATGGGTAGAGAGAGGGAGGAGGAGGTACCGGATGATGGGAGGGTCAGGCACAAGCATTGGTTAGAGGGAGGGGATGGGCAGCATTTAGAAAATGACTGCTTCACTTATAGGCAATTAATGCCACAAGTGACAGAGTTGGAAACTATCTGACCACCATGAAGAAGAAAAAAATTAAGCAGTTCATTGTATTTACAAGAAACAGTGATATTTGCCCCTTCCCTTTCATTCCACACAGCCACAGTAATCGAGACAGGGTTGTGGTGTGATTGGTGTGTTTCCTAAGTGAGCCAATGATTGCAATAACTCTGTTATTTACTTTCCTGTTCTGATCATATTAGACTGAGAGCTAGTGTAATATTAATACAAGCCATATGTAAAATAAATAATTTTGTGCCTAAAAACAAGCTCATTTTATAATATAATGTTGCTTCAAAATTTCAAAGTAATTTTGAAGCAACATTATATTATAAAATGATAAAAAAATTGAACATTTAGATTTTTTTCTTTGTGGCTCAGTAGCACAGTGGTAGAGCACCAGACTATGAATCCAAAGGCCACAGGTTCATTCCCCATTGGTTTTTTATTTATTTTTTATTTTTTAATTTTCCCCACTTCTTTCACTTTGGGAAACATTGCTGATGTGAAATAATATTGCATAGCAACATGGTTCCTCCCATGGGGACACGGTTCTGTTGTAAGTACTTGCATGGTGAGCATGGCGCCCTGAGCAAATGCATTCTTTCTTCCTTCTTTTTTCCCTGGACTGCATTTCCTTTCCCCTGCCCCTCCTTTCCTATCCTCACTCCTTCCCCTCCCCACCTGGGGACTGATAACCTTAGCAGTTTGGTCCCCTTATCCCAACCAACCAGCACGATGTTTTGGAGTGCACATTAAACTGTAAGTGCCAATATAACCAGCAGGGTAAGTCAGTTCGAAGGTTGGAGGAAGGCAATGGCATACCACCTCCAAACAGGACTGTGCCTAGTAAAGTACTGTGGTGTTCAAATTAGTATTTGGATTGTTGACTGATTTACATTTTTTTCCTCTTTTCTTTGTGAATGGCAGAACCTCTACTAGCAGTGTCACTGGTGAAAGATTGTATGGCCATGAAAGTATTAGTATAGACTTGGATGTACTCAAGTAACTATAGTATTTAACTGAATAATTGTGTGTAACCCGTACACAGGTTTGAATCCTATTCTTGCATTGCTGACCTCTCATAACTTATTTGTTGAGAATTTTTAAAAGTATTATAGTTTGTAATGTCTCTTACTTCAGATATGAATATATGTTTAAAAGAACAGATTGCTGACAGGTTGCAGGTGTATACATTGAAGAGTATATTTTAGAGGTGAATTGTGAAATCTTTTTTATGTTAACTTGCCAAAATTTCTTATATCCTGCATATGGTTAGGGTTCCTATCTTTTGTGGTTTTTCCACTCTTGTTATATATTTGTGATTCCACAATTGTTTTTAATTGTTGTGACAAGTATTTACAAAATTCTTTAATTCAGAATACATATTCTGTCACCTAGTACATTGACCAGTGCCACAGTTTAGTGGACAGTATGGTGAGTTGCCATGCAGGTTTGATCCCTGGTTGGGTCAGTGATTTTTCTCTGCTCAGGGACTGGATGTTGCGATGTTATCATCATCAACTTGCAAGTTGTGCAAATGTTATCTGCTAAAACGACTTTTGCTACAGAGGCTGAATGCAATCCCACATAGAACATTATCACCACCTAGTACATTATTTTTCACTGAAGATTTTCTCTTTTGAGTATGTGTATTAGATTTGTTATTTAAGGAAAATGTTAATTTTTAACTATTTGTTGTAACATATTACTGCTAAAAGGATCACACTGCTGCACACATTCTGTTTGAAAAATCATAGCTGTAGGAATAATGATAATGGACGATTGACATTGAACATCTCATTAACATTTCAGTTATTACAGAAGGAACACAAGCTCAGACTGTTTTTTTGTTACTTATTTCCAGTATGCTTGATAACACAGACAGCAAATTTATTATTTAACCTTTTCTTTAATAAACAATGAGTTATTAACAATCAGTTTCAGACACATTTTTGTCCATATTTAAGTCAAATACAGTAATAAGTTGTATAATAACAAAGTAGACAGTCACTAGCCAAGTGATTTTTATGTATTTGTGGACTGGCCTCTATGCAGTAAACATGCAACAAAAGAAAGGGGGAAACCAGTCATGCCTTTTGTAAGGAACCATCCCAGCATTTTCCTGGAGTGATTCACAGAAATAATGGAAAACTCAAATATCGTTGTGGGCTTGAACCACCACACTCCCGAATGCAAGTCCAGTGTGTTAACCACTGCACTACCTCACTTAATACTGAGACATTGAATAGCCATGCAAGTGTGAATATGTTATTAACGATAAGGACAAGGTGTAATGGGTATCTGGGTTTGAATCCCCATCTTTGTGTTTGGCCAATCTCACACCAACATCAGAATGAGTTACAGAAAGGCCCACTTAAAATACTTCATCATATGCAGCTCTCAGCTCATATATCATTATGTGTGTCTGTCTGACATCTCCAGCCACTGTGAAATGTATGACAGTTTATGGTAGTAGCAGTTGGTATTGGGGTGGTAGAGATGGAGGAAGGGCATGGGAGGGGAAGGAAGGGTCATGAAATGTACACTGGTGGTGTCTGACAGACTGTGCTCAGACTACTTAGACTACAACAGTGAGCTAGGTGCCATGTCAGTTGGATGGGGATAGAGGCTGGAATAAGCTGATAGGAGTGTGTGGGGCTGGAGAGAGAGAGCTGGGAAGGAAAGAAGTGTGGAGGATGGCAGCCAACGAAGGTTGTGGAGAAGTGGGGTGTGCTGCAGGGGGAGTTCCCACCTGTTCAGTTTGGAAAAGCTGGTGTTGGTAGGAAGGATCCAGATGGCAGAGGCCATGTAGCAGTCACTGAAGTGAGCCACATCATTTAGTACCACATGTTCAACTACTGGGTGGTCCAGCAGTCTCCTAGCCACAGTTTGTCGTTGGCCGCTCCTGTGGATAAACAGCTCATTAAGAGTCGTGCCCATGTAGAAAGCTGCACAATGCTTGCAGCTCAATTTGTAGGTTATAACACAATGAGCTATTTGACACTTGATTCTAGTACTTGATACCACCCTGCTTTATTGACTTGTTCAGTATCAGTCACTTAATATCAAGAATATTTCATTTCATCGTAAGCAAAGCTTTTAAACAATGTTTTAAGAACCTAACCTATTATATCTTGGGGACTGACAGATACCACACACACAGTATATTTTCACTTAAAATATATAAACAGTTTACTTACACAATTATATCTTGTTGTAGATGTAGCACTCTTGTGTTAATTGTTCACTAAGGTAAAATTCACACTATAAATAATATGTGACACACTATTTGTGATCTCTTTATTTATGTAAGAGACTTTTAGGCCTACTATCTCACTAGGAGAGTAACTAAGGATTGATTCAGGTTTCAATGTTGATTTAGGTCAAAACAGTCACATATTCACAGTTAAAAAAAAAATTATGTTCACTACTTTAATCAAGATTGATACTATTAAGAATTGTTAAATCACTTGTTTCATACTATCAAAATCGCTACGTTGTTTGTATTTGATTACAAACCTTAATGTCATAGTGTTCTGTTACCTTGAAATTGTGTATTTGTAAAATTACATGGAAAATTAGAGAATTGTGTATGTATTAGTTGCAGTTTTTCCAGAGAAATTATTTGAGATTTTTGCTGTTGTATAAAATTAAGTGACGTAGAATGGCTTAGGTTCTTCAGATTTTGGTTTGGTGGAGAGAGGACATATTGATAGTGTGTCTGCTTTGTGTATAAACAGTCCAAACCACTTGCTTGGAGAGATATGTTAGTGTAAAAAGGGCATGTGATAAGATGGCAGCACAGAGAGATGTATCCATTACTTCTGTTTAAGTTTTATTAAATCCAGTGCAATTTTCAAAAGTTCATAGTCTGTTTCATTTATGAATTAACAGTGCTTCCAATGTTCCTGCATTTAAATCACAAGCGAGAATCATACTCCATAGACCATGTTGCCATTAACTAGAAATAGTTAAATATCTCGCAACTACAAATAGCGAGATATTGTAAGAGGTTGACTCTGCCAGTCAACATTAAACAATTTGGCAGTTTACAGCTGACACCTTCTGAACATCATTCTACAAGTTCATCAGGCAGAATTCTGTGGACATAAATGCAGAATTAAGTCCTGTAATTGGAAGAGTTGTGCCCCTGTTACAAGGTCATATGTTGCTCTGCGTTTGATGGGATTGGGGACGCCTGTGACAGAACTGGAATAGGTGGTGGTGACAGTGGGATGTAAATAGCACAGTTCTGATGCAGGGAGTGGAGCCACAAGCAATGGGGCCGAGAGTAGGGTCGGAATTGGGATGGATAAGGATATTGTGTAGGTATGGTGGGTGATGGAATATGTCTTTGGGATGGTGGGGAGGTTTGTGGATAGGAGAGTGCTCATTTCAGGACAGGATAAGAGACAGTCAAATCCCAATGAAGAATGTGATTCCAGTCATAGGTGGTACTAGGTCACAAGAGAACTTACCTTTTCTGGCTGGGTGGTGGGTGTGAGGAAGGTGATGGGTAACCAGAACAGCAAAATCCACAATATCTGTTTCTGTACATTGTTGGGAGCATAATTTCAGGCTGTGAAGGCCTCAGAGACTACTTGTCACTGCAGATACAATGATCAGGGGTGACTAGGCTGAATATGAACCGAGAAAGGAGTTTCTCTAGATGTCTCACAAATAGGTTGGTGTACATGGTGCAACATTGGTGCTCATAACTGTACTGCATATTTCTTGGTAGGAAGTGCCTCCAAAGGAGAACTGATATGAGGATGTAGTTGGGCATTGTGACAAGGAAGGAAGTTGTGAGAAGTTTGAAGAGTCAGCGGAGGAACTGGTTAGTGTCTTTGCTACAGGGTAGCAGGTTGTAGGTGACAGACTGAAGGTGTTGGTCCTTGAGAGCACAGATTCTCTGAGTAGGGGCACTATAGTTGCACACAACTGAGAATCCAGTGTGGTTGGGCTATGGACTTTGAGACAATGTTGATGATTTGTGTGTAGGGCATGGGAAGGATGAGAGAGAGAGAGAGAGAGAGCAGGGGGGGGGGGAGGATGTTGCTACCAATCAGAAACCCAGGGAGTCTACAGTCTACATGCCAAGTTACAATGTGAAAATAATACCTCTACTAGCTGTATCTTAAAGCATTCATGAAAAAAGTCTGTATGTGAAAGTGTGAACATGGCCTTGAGACAGATGCAAATAACTGAAGTATTTAATTGTATTTTTCACAGTCTGTATGATTTCACAATGTATTTATGAAACTGCAAAGACAGTCCTGTGTTTGTGACTTATTTATAAAATTCTTCAATGTTATATTCTGTCACTTAGATGATAATGTTTCAGCAAAATTTTCTCTCATGAATATGTGACTGACAATAGATATTTAGGGGAAATTGAATATTATGAAGTATGAGTTGTAAGATATTGCACCAGTAATGCTGACGGAGCCAATATCCTAAGGGAGAACCTCTGGTAACAGTATTTGCAATATCATGTGTGAAAGAACAAGTGAGCATGAATGTGTACTTAAGGCCTTGAGATGTTTTCACCTGATTATAATGATTAAACTGCATGATGCTTGTGAACTGTATTTATTGTTTGAGTCCCTGTCTTCCAGTGTGTGCCTACTCTTATTACATATTGATGAAACTGCAATGTAGTTTCTTGAATAGTTTCTTTGGCATTGTGTTATATGTATAAGTCAGTATTCTGGTAGATTATTTTTCACCAAATATCTCCTCCTCTAAATATGCATAAGGTAGTATTTATTTAAGGCTATTGAGATTTGTTATTTATGGTTTATTGGATATTGCTTTATAATGGTGATATGCCACATGCCCTTTTGGAGAACTCCGATAACGGTGTTCATAAACATTGGTGGTGCCACCCCCATGAACCACAGACATTGCCGAGGTGGGGTGGCTTGCGTGCCTCAACGATGCAGGTAGCCGTACCGTAGGTGCAACCACAGCGGATGGGTATCTGTGGAGAGGCCAGACAAACGTGTGGTTCCTGAAGAGGGGCAGCAGCCTTTTCAGTAGTTACAGGGGCAACAGTCTGGATGATTGACTGAGCTGGCCTTGTAACATCAGCTAAGGTGGCTTTGCCACACAGCTACTGCGAACGGCTGAAAGCAAGGGGAAATTACAGCCGTTACTTTTCCTGAGGACATGCAGCTCTACTGTATGAACATATGATGATGGCATCCTCTCGGGTAAAATATTCCGGAGGTAAAATAGTCCCCCATTCGGATCTCCGGGCGGGGACTACTCAGGAGGATGTTGTCATCAGGAAAGACAATACTGGCATTCTACGGATCGGAGCGTGGAATGTTAGATCCCTTAATCGGGTAGGAAAATTAGAAAATTTAAAAAGGGAAATGGATAGGTTGAAGTTAGATATCGTGGGGATTAGTGAAGTTTGGTGGCAGGATGAACAGGATTTCTGGTCAGGTGAGTTCAGGATTATAAATACAAAATCAGTTGGGGGTATCACAGGAGTAGGACTGATAATGAATAAGAAAATAGGAATGCGGGTAAACTATTATGAGCAGCACAGTGATCGCATTATCATTGTCAAGATAGATACGAAGCCAACACCGACAACAGTAGTACAGGTTTATATGCCAACTAGCTCTGCCGATGATGAGGAGATCGAAGAAATATATGAGGAGCTAAAGGAAATTATTCAGACAGTTAAGGGAGAGGAAAACTTAATTGTGATGGGAGACTGGAATTCGGTAGTAGGAAAAGAAAGAGAAGGAAAAATAGTAGGTGAATATGGGCTGGGCAGAAGGAATGAAAGAGGAAGTTGCCTGGTAGAATTTTGCGCGGAACATGATTTAATCGTAACAAACACGTGGTTTAAGAATCACAAAAGAAGGTTGTATACATGGAAGAGACCAGGAGACACCGGACGGTATCAGATAGATTCCGGAACCAGGTTATAAACTGCAAGACATACCCAGGGGCAGATATAGACTCTGACCATAACTTGTTAGTCATGAACTGTAGGCTGAAACTGAAAAAACTGCAGAAAGGTAGGAAAATAAGGAGATGGGACTTAGATAAATTGAAGGAAAGTGAAGTTCTGGAGAATTTCAGAGGGAGATTTAGGCAACAATTGACAGAAACAGGGGGAAATAAAACAGTAGAAGAGGAATGGGTAGCATTGAGAGATGAAATAGTGAAGGCAGCAGAGGACAAAATAGGTAGAAAGGCAAGACCAACAAAAAATCCATGGATATCACAGGAAATACTAAATTTAATTGATGAAAGGAGAAAATATAAAAATGCAGTAAATGACACAGGCAAAATGGAGTACAGAAGACTAAAAAATGAGATTGACAGGAAGTGCAAAATGGCTAAGCAGGAGTGGCTAGAAGCCAAATGCAAATCTGTAGAAGAATGTATAAGAAGGGGAAAAGTAGATACCACCTACAGGAAAATAAAAGAGACATTTGGGAACAAGAAAAGCAACTCTATGAATATCAAGAACTCGGATGGGAAACCAGTTCTCAGCAAAGAAGGGAAAGCTGAAAGGTGGACAGAGTACATAGAGCTGCTCTTCAAAGGAAATGAACTTAGAGACGATGTTGTAGGAAGGGAAGAGGAAGTAGATCAAGATGAAATAGGAGATACTATACTGAGAGATGAATTTGACAGAGCCTTGAAAGACCTAGGTCGGAACAAGGCCCCAGGAGTAGATGACATACCTGCAGAGCTATTAAAGTCTCTGGGAGAGCCAGCCATGACAAGACTATTTGAACTGGTGTGTAGGTTGTATGAGACAGGCGAAATACCCTCAGACTTTAAGAAAAATGTAATAATCCCCATTCCAAAGAAATCAGGCGCAGACAGGTGTGAAAATTACAGAACCATCAGTTTGATAAGTCATGGTTGCAAAATTTTAACACGGATTATCTACAGGAGAATGGAAAAGCTGGTGGGAGCTGACCTCGGGGAAGATCAGTTTGGAGTCAGGAGGAACGTAGGAACCCGGGAGGCAATACTCACTTTACGTCTTATCTTAGAAGATAGATTAAGGAAAGGCAAACCTACATTTTTAGCTTTTGTAGATTTGGAGAAAGCTTTTGACAATGTTGACTGAAATACACTCTTTCAAATTCTGAAGTCAGCAGGGGTAAAATACAGGGAAAGGAGAGTTATTTACAACTTGTACAAAAGCCAGACCGCAGTTATTAGACTCGAAGGGCATGAAAGGGAAGCATCAGTTGGGAAGGGAGTAAGACAGGGTTGTAGCCTTTCTCCGATGTTATTCAATTTGTACATCGAGCAGGTGGTGAAGGAAAGCAAGGAAAAATTTGCAATAGGGATTAAAGTTCGGGGGGAAGAAATAAAAACATTGCGTTTTGCTGATGACATTGTAATTCTATCAGAGACAGCAAAGGACCTGGAAGAGCAGTTGAATGGAATGGACAGTGTGTTGAAGAGAGCGTATAAAATGAACATTAACAAGAGCAAAACAAAGATAATGGAATGTGGTCTTAGAAAATCAGGCGATGCTGAAGGAATTAGATTAGGTAACGAAACAATGAAGGTGGTAGATGAGTTTTGTTACTTGGGTAGTAAAATAACATGCGATGGTCGAAGTACAGAGGATATAAAATGCAGGATGGCAATGGGAAGGAAAGCATTTTTGAAAAAGAGAAATTTGCCAACATCGAATATTAATTTAAGTGTAAGGAAGTCTTCTCTGAAGGCATTTGTGTGGAGTGTTGCCTTGTATGGGAGTGAAACATGGACGATAAGCAGTGCGGACAGGAAGAGAATAGAGGCTTTTGAAATGTGGTGCTACAGAAGAATGCTGAAGATTAGGTGGATAGATCGCATAACTAATGAAGAGGTACTGGACAGAATTGGTGAGAAAAGGAATTTTTGGCATACCCTGACTAAAAGAAGGGATCGCTTGGTAGGACACATTCTCAGACATCGGGGAATCGTAAATTTAGCATTGGAGGGAAGTGTGTGGGGTAAAAATCGCAGAGGGAGACCAAGAGACGCGTATAGTAAGCAGATTCAAATAGATGTGGGTTGTCGTTCTTATGAGGAGATGAAAAGGCTTGCTCAGGATAGAGTAGGGTGGAGAGCTGCATAAAACCAGTCTCTGGACTGAAGACCATAACAACAACAAACATTGGTGGACGAATGAGTGACTGAAATGTGCATATAGCCTTGAGGTGTATCACAAATAATCATCATAATTAAGATGACAGTTGTATGTAATGTCAATCTGATTTTGGTCCATATGTTTAAGTCTGTCCACTCACATCATATTTATGAAACTGAAAAGATAGTACTGTGCGTGAGTGGCATATTTCTAAAATGATTGGATATAGGGTGCATATTCTGTCACTAAATAGTGTAATCAGCAGTGATCAGTCATCACTGAAATACAGTGTTCCTTTTTTTTTTTGCACAAAATCCAGGTTTTGGGTAGTAAATGGCTATTTGTGCTAAAATACATCATGAAAGTCCATAAGTATACAGCCAACTATATGCCATTTGTTTCAGAACGATGTTTTAAATATTCAGAGTATGCTTTACACATGTTACTGTAAACTTTTCATGGTTCAGATGTACTAAGTTTAAAAAAAACTTGGACATAGCACAGGAAATTTAGGTTGGTTTTGTATACTAAGTATATGTATGGCCATTGAGCTGCGGTGGAGTAGCCGAGCGGTCTAAAGCGTCTTGCTGCGGAGTGCGCAGTTGCTCACTGTGGAGGTTAGAGTCCTTCCTGGGGCATGGGTGTGTGTTTTTGTCCTTAGGTTAGTTTACCTAGGTTTAAGTAATTTGTAAGCTACGAACTGATGACTACGCAGTTTGGTCCGATAGAATTATAACTTTTTTTTATGACCATTGATAATAACATAGTTTTATGTACTTCAGAACAAGAGCTAAGGATTCATTTATGGTACCAAGAAACTTGAAAGTGGGAGTAAGACCTTGAGATATTCTCTAATAACTATAATAATTATGAAGACAATATCATGAAACATATTTTGGTTGAGTGATACACATGATCGAACAGCGGAGGAGTGGTACTCAAGCGTCAACTTTAGGTTACAATATCTCCGGATGTAATTAACATTTTACAATGCAACAAATGGCACTGATCACGCATTTGTTTATATGTTCAGATGTGCTAACAAAACTAACAGGGTTCCATTTAAAAAAAAAGGAAGGTTTGTGTTAAAAAAGCATACTTCCCTGCATTTTTTTATGGTTTGTATTAACAAATTACATTAGCCCCTCTCCTCACGTTCAGTCTGTGGAATCGGTTCATTAGTATTTGGTGTGGTTTACGAAATATATCCAGCGGTAATGTTAGGTGACACACCCTATAAAGATTTTGGACTTACCTAAAGTACAGGCTCGTCGATAGAAACATGAAACACACATAAAAACACACACACATTCGAGCTTTCGCCACCACTGGCAGCTTCTTCGGAAAAAAGAGGAAGGAAGGAGAGGAGAAAGGAAAGTATACAGGTTTTAAGGAAGTGGAAAAGGAGCCATTCCAATCCCAGGAGTGGAAGGACTTACCTTAGGGGACAAAAAGGAAGGTAAACAAATACACACCCACTCACACATATCCACATGCAAACACACCTAGGCAGAAAAAAAATGTCTGCCTAGGTGTGTTTGCATGTGGATATGTGTGTGTGTGTGTGTGTGTGTGTGTATTTGTAGGGAAGGGAACGTTTGATGTGGAATGGATGGCAGCTGTCATAATGCAGGTACTGTTGTTTATTGGTAGGTTTGATGTGGATGGATGTGTGAAGTTGGCCGTTGGATAGCTAGAGGTCGACATCGAGGAAAGTGCTAGGAATTTCTCCTCTATAATATTTATATTTACAGTTATGTAGACATTAGGCTACTTGCACAGTGACTTAGGTATCTCTTAATTTATGTATTGTGTGTATGTGTATGTATATGTAAGTCTGTAGTATATGTATGTGTATATATATGTAAATGATTTCGCAACTTCACAGTACCATGTTTCTTTGAAGTTGAATTTGCAGCCACATTGTTTTGTTTTGACACTACTGCCACCTAGTGGCAACCTGTGTGCAATGTTTTCCTGTTCAGTCTCCTGTTTGCTTACGCCAAGACCACAATTTATTCATTATGACAAACCACCCTGTGACGAAAAAATTTTTAACAAGATGTTTTCTTGCATTAGAAGGTTATGTCTCTATTTTTACATATGATGCTAAGGTAATGTACGTGTTTTGGTAACTGTCATTTTAATGTATACCACAATAACTTTGCAGTTTGTAGACAGTATATAACTTTTTGCAGTTTTTGTACTGGACCTTCTGAAGATGGTGACTGAGCTCACCGAAACCGGTTAAGTGACAAAAATAAATTTTTAGCGATCTTGGCTCAATGAATTGTTTAAATAAATATTTACACAGCAATTTTAATATCACAGACTTACTTGTCATCAGGAGATGGCCACTATTTGTATCTGCCGTCTCCCCAAACAGGTGGTGCAATGCTGACTTTCCACTGACACATTCAGCCATTCACCTTGACATACCGAAATAACATGTGGCAGAACTCTGCCCTCTTTCAGCTTAATGTGTTTCTAATAATATCTTCCCATTGGTACTACTTGCACCCTTGCTTTCACAGTGTAAATCCATTACACTACAACCTTATTGAAAAACCTTATGTTGTAGTGTCAAAAACGTGTATTTCCACTGAGACACCACACTATTTAAATTATAAATAATCTTCCTAAGTTTTGAGGTAGAATTATATTGTTTTCCTTTCTTGTTTGGAACCATCTAGTCTGAGTCCATTTAATGATGAACTCTCGAAATTTGAGCTAGGACTTCAGAACTCTGATGAAGTTGCAGTTTAGCGGATATGTAGTAGCAATTCAGGGATTGCTACTGAAAAAATTCAAAGAGGTGATTTTTTTCCATTTCCAGACACCTATTACACATTTCATTACAAACTAATACATTCATTAGTGCAAGTCGTTCTGGTCTTCACTTAAGAAGTGAATCAACTTAATAATAACAATAAAGGCAATATTCAAAGCACAGAAATTTGAAACACAGATTATTTCTCTCATTGCTTCTCATTCTTCTTTGGACCAGAGCTTCTCTATGATTTCTCTGCATACTAAACTACTGTGCATCTGCTGGGAACCTGCAGACAGAGTTCCCAGGGCAATTTCTGGTCTCAGGTTGCTTAATATCCCCCAAAAATAAACTATTTAACTATCTTAAGTTCAGCATAAAGAATGTAGTTAAACATGTTACACTACATATGCACCCACTCACACAAACTATCAAATTGTTTACTTTATTTTCTCACATACATTTAAAATGATATAAAAATATTATTCACAGTCCAATAATAAGCAATAAGGCATATGCAGAAGACATTAAAGTCATACATTTTATTACTGTATGCCAGAAGAATCCTCAACTTGCAGGTGAATAATTCTTCAAATTATTAATAGAAAACAGATGACTTACCAAAAGGACCGGCTCGTCGATAGAAACAAATAAAATAAATAAAATCACACACAAACACACATACAAGCTTTCTCAGCCTAGCTGCTTCGTCAGACAGAAGGGAAGGAGAGGGAAAAGGAAATGATGAGGGTTTCAAGGGAGTGGATAAGGAGTCATTCCAATCCCGGGACAGGAAAGACTTACCTTGGGGGGAAAAAAAGAGGGTAAACAAAAACACACACACCCACACATTTACACAGACGCAACATTTTTGCGTCTGTGTAAATGTGTGGGTGTGTGTGTTTTTGTTTACCCTCTTTTTTTCCCCTCAAGGTAAGTCTTTCCTGTCCCGGGATTGGAATGACTACTTATCCACTCCCTTGAAACCCTCATCATTTCCTTTTCCCTCTCCTTCCCTTCTGCCTGACGAAGCAGCTAGGCTGCGAAAGCTTGTATGTGTGTTTGTGTGTGATTTTATTTATTTTATTTGTTTCTATCGATGAGCTGGTCCTTTTGGTAAGTCATCTGTTTTCTATTTTTATTTTTGTTTATCCCACCGGGAAAGTTTCCCTCTATAATTTTCTTCAAATTATTAGTTTGACACTTGGATTATGGGGAAAGAACTACTCTTATATTTGAATTCTCACAGAGAGCCCACAGAGGTTCTATATTTTGTGCCTGTTTATAAAATTTAGGAAAATTAAATAAAAATCTATTATGTAAATTATCACATTGGAAACTGAAGGGAAAGGCTCCAAAGCAAAGGTTTGGAATCACCTTATTTAATCCTCACCTTTCCTCAACCAATTACGTCCCCTTTTTTGGGCACCTGACATAGGATTGCAGCCTCTTCCCAGGGTCTGCCTACTGTAACTACAATTAACCACTTCACCTCTTCATTCACTGAGGGCAACTCCTTCCACTGTAATAAGAAGTCCCTTTTTTCCTTGCTTACAAACTCCTTTCTCCTACACATCACATTTTTATGAACATACACTCGTATGAACTCTTGTCTCTCCTTATCTTCCAACCTCAAATGAGAGTACTACATGAGTAAAATATAATAATGGAAAGTCCAGGTTGGAATAAATAATATAGTGAGGACAGTTTACAACTCACCGCAAAGACGTGGCGACGAGCTGCGACAGGCACATACAAAAGACACACACGTACAACACATTCAGCTATCGGCCATGGCCTTCTTCAGAAAATAGAGCACTCACGCAATCACACAGGCACACAACACAGTCATACAACCATCACCTCCGACTGCCACACTTCGAATCACGCTCTGCAGCGTGTTGTATGTGTGTGTCTTTTGTATGTGCCTGTCGCAGCTCGTCGCCACGTCTTTGCGGTGAGTTGTAAACTGTCCTCACTATATTATTTATTACTACATGAGTAAGGTATACATTCATCTATCCTTATACCTGCAGAATACATATTACTCCATTGTATCCTCATACTAGCTTCATATACCTATGAAAAAAGTGTCCTTTGGTATCTCTCAGCAATACTTAGACACTATGTCTAAATGCTTACTTAAATCTAAATCCTTACATAAATTTGTGTGCTAATAGTGTACTGTTGCTTAGAAGTGTTAAATTTGTGTAAAGTGAATATATGTGTGTGAACGTGTTAAACCTCTGGTGAACCTCGCAGGGTAAACACTGGGATTTTAAGTCAAGTACTCCCCCCTCTGAAAAAAAGTGTCTGACACAGAAAAAGATGAGTCTTAACCATAAAGACAGGTGTATTATGTAAAGAGGAATGATAGGCAGGTACTCATAGAGAGAAGTATGAAAGGAAAAAAGAAGAAATAGGAGACTGGAGTCAAAGAAAATGAAGATGACAGCCCCGTAACAGGAAACCCTTCCCACCCCCCAATCCCCAGAAACCCCTACCCCTTCTATACTTCCCTACAGCACCAGAGGGCAACTAAATGTCCATATAAGATGTTAATGGACCCTTCCAGAACAGCTGCACTGTAGCCTCACATCATAGGACCTCCAAAGAGAAACTCCAATCTTCACTATGTACACCCTAGCATGAGTGAATAACAATGCTTGTCTGTGTAAGTGCATAATAATTGTAGATGTGTAACTGTGTGTGTGTGTGTGTGTGTGTGTGTGTGTGTGTGTGTGTGTGTGTGTGTGCGCGCGCACACGTGCACATGCAGCACATCAGGCTATGAACTAAACAAACCACCCATATAAAACTGGCTAAAACACTACCCCTGTTTTATTTATGTGAAACGACTTTATTTCAAGTCAGTCTCTCTTTTCAGATAAAATTGGAGAATGTCAGTTGGTTGATTGGGATAGGGGGACCAAACTGCTAAGGTTATTGGTCCCCCGGTGGGGAGGGGAAGGAGTGAGGATAGGAAAGGAGGGGAAGGGAAAGGAAATGCAGTGCAGGGAGGAAAGAATGAAGAAAGGACTGCATTAGCTTAGGGCCCCGTGCTCACCACACACATACTCACAAAAGAACTGTGAGTCCCCTGGGGGTGAGATTGTCAGAAGCAGGCACATTTCAACATATGCTAGTGTTATGTGACACATGAAAATAACATCTTACAACTAAGTAAAAACATAAAAACAATAAATCATCAAAGAAAAATGAAGTGATAATCAGTGAGTGTCAATCATCTTCACTAAAAGAGATGTAGATTTGCAATTTGTCATTAGAAATATTGTCAATTCGGGGTATATATTTCACACGAATTAGTCATATACATTGAGTAATGTCGATATACTCATCAGTTATTGGTCATTACCATTTCATTAGTCTGGCTGTACACTGCTAAATATCAAGTACTTAATTATTCATGATACTTAACTGACTGAGTATTAATTTTTGTATAAGTATATATGGGAGTCAGTCTTTTATTATTTGTTAGTCATATCTTATAAAATTGATAGTGAAAGATGAACTATAAAAAGATGAAAGGATAGAGAAAGAACGATAGTTATATCTCAGGGAAAATGATAAAGAAATACACAGACATATGACTAAGACATGATGGATGTCAACATCTAATCAACGAAATTCATGAATTCCTCTACGGGTTTAATAAATGGTTTGATTGAACTAACATTATATAGACTTTTGTCTACTCCATTGTTTGGATCTCTTTTAAATGAAATTTAGCTTTAGTATGTTCTAATTCTGTCCATAATTAATGATTTACAACCTTGGAGCCTAATCCTTTCACACCTTTTTAACGTGTCACTATATTCTTTAAATGTCTTGTTTATGAGAGCCAATACCTTCCATTCTAAATATGGTATTTCACTTAAACATAAATTGACTTTGGTAAAGTATGGATAATTTCCTAAGGTTTCTAATTTATTTTCAGTTTCTCTAAACCTCTCGATCATCTTAAAGATTTCAGAATTGGTTTTGTGTTCCAAATCCTCAATTTTGGTTTGAGTCATTTATAAGTGTTGATCTAAAGTCTGAAATTTTTGATTTACCTCACTCTCAAATGAATCTACAGAACTAGTATTTTTTGAAACTGATTGTAAAATTTCATCTTTATGGAAGTCTCTTTCCTTTCCTAATTGATCTTGGAGTATTTGAGTAGAAAGTTCTATTATTTCATCTTTAGAAACAATTAGCTGTTTTAGAGACTGGATCCTTACTCACGTAGGTGTAAATCTCTTAACATTCAGTAATATGTTTCTGAAGTTTGTGTCAAGATTGCTAAGCTTTTTACTTGATTGTCTAATTCTGTGTTTAATTATGACAGTGTTTTTAAATCGTATTCTTTGAATTCACATAAGGTTTTTGAGGTGTTTTTATTTGTTTGTTTTGACATTTGTGTTATTCATTATGTTTGTTGTACCAAAGTATTTTAATTTCTTGTAACCACCTCAATACCACAGAGAAAATATGGTTTCCATCTTGCATGATAAAGGTATACATTAAATATTACTTAGATATATTTTTTATTATTTTCACTTCACTCATTAATATACATTGATGTAATTAATAGGTACATTCACCATGGGATTGTCATCAGGTTGAGACATGAGGGTGGTCAGTTACAGCTGGTTGGCACATTATCTCGATGTGGAGTGTGTACTGTGTAGACCCATGTCGAGTTGATTTGGCTGTGGAGCTATGATGATCTGTTGAGCTGTGTAGGCAGCAACCGTCTTGCTGGTAAATTCAACAATAAATCCAGAAAATGTTATTTTAATTATTTCATCATGATTTCAGCATTTGAAGTTGGCTAGATCCAATTGTTTATTCTTGTTGATACTCATTACTATAGCAATCTCCCATCCGTGATTAACTTCTCACTATTTGCTTATTGCTGCTCTGTCATATTTTCTTTTTCAGATGATCACCTCAGAATTTTTATTCTACTTCTTCTTATTCTTCTTTAATCCTCTGTTGAGGGCCTGTCAGCTAGGGTTACATTTATGTGGTGCCCTGATCTGCATTTCCAATGAGACACCACAGTTCATTTGAATTATAAATAATCTTCTGAAGTTTTGAGATAGAATTATATTGTTTTCTTGTTTGGGACTGGATAGTCCATTTACAATTAAGGGTAAATTCTTAAAATTTAAGGCTCTGACTTCAGAACTCTGATGAAGTTGGAGATTAGTAAGTATGTAGACTTAATTCAGCAACTGCTACTGAATGAACTTTGTAGAAGCAAATTTTCCATTTCCAGACATTTGTTACACATTTCCTTACAAATTAATACATTCATTAGTAGAAGTTTGTCTGGTTGTGACTTTTCTTAAGAAGTGAAGCAACATAAAAAGAAAAGAAGAAAGACAAATGTTCAGAGTACAAAACTTTGACACACAATATTTTGGATACCCAGAACCTATACAGAGTTCCCTGGGCGATTTCTGGTCTCATGTTGCTTAATATCCCCCCAAAATAAACTATTTTATTATCTTAAGCCGAGCTTAAGGAATGTCGTGAACCTTGTTACACTACAATGTTTTATTTAAAAAATTAGTTGCATAGACATTTTAATTTTTTAATGTTAAGTTGTGATGTTATATGCTTCTTTAGTAGGTTGTTGTTCAACACTATGTTACAATAGTTTTGCACATTTTTATTTGAAGTAGTGGCATTTTATCAAGAGGTAGTTTCTAGTGAACATGGTAGTTTGAAATGAATAAGTATGAAATGTTCAGAATGTTGAGGTTATTAAGTTGATTCCATCTTTTCTCTTTCACTGTCATTTTCCTCTCCTGCTGTCATTGTCTCTTCTCCCCCAACCCCCTCCCCCCAACTGTTACTGTCTTTTTTTCTGCTAATTAAACTGAACACAAAATTATCCAAAATATTTATCAGAATTTATGGTAAGGAAGGTGGAATGAGCACAGAGAGAGCTGGTTTTCCAGTTTTCTCAGGAACCACCTCTGCACAATTGGTACTTCTACAAGCCACTTGAGGTCCACATCCAATGCAAAAGAACCAAGTGATTTGCTTAATTTGCCTTGGGTGAAGCAAGTGTGTAATGCTAAAAATTGATATTTTACTTCTGCCTTTTCTGCCAGTAGGTATACAGATGGTTGCTAGGTCATGTGCTATCAAACACTGGGCTCCTTATGTCTAGGATCACTGGAATGCTAGATATAAACCCCTCAAAAATTGCATTTGTATACACTACTTTTTTTGGAACATATCGGTATCACACACCTGTGATGCACTGACCAATGAAGGAATATAGTTAAAAAGAAAAAAAAAATGTAATGCCAAGTATTCCTCTGTGGGCATGTGTGCATTCTGAACTTCAATGGTCTGTAGTGCCATATAACACAACATGAGAATGCCATGTTGCTTGATGTTACACCATGTTATACTACACAACATTATGAATTATGTTACTGTACATATGCACGAATATGGCAGGATGTTTTTGGATCTGGCAGATACGCCGGAAAGTTAGTTTTTATTTATTTTGTCCTTATAATTTGTTTCAGTACATATATTATACACAAGATATTGGACATAATCTTTTGGATTTACAATTTGTGGAAGATACACATGTTAGTTAAATTTCAATAGTAACTAGATTTACATAATTAATAATAAGGAGATTGGGTATAAACTGAATCTTTACAAACTTATTTCAACAATTACAAAATTAATTACATTTCCTCATGCATAAGATACTCTAAGACAGAGTAAAAGCAGTTTTCTAGTAGGTAGGCTCTCACAGACTTTTTGCAGTTTAGTAGGTCAGGAGAAAATTTGATGTGTCTGGGTAATCTGTTGTACAGTTTTGTACCTGAATGATATACACCTTTCTGGCACAGTGTGGTGTTGCAATGATTAATGTGTATGTCATTGTTTGACCTTATACTGTAATCACAGAGGATATTATTTTCATGAAAATGATTTTTTCTTCTCAGTAGACTTTTTTTACAAACATGACTACTTCCATAATGTACACACATGGATGGGGTAGGATTTTCAGGTTCTAAAATAAAGATTTGCAGGATTTTCTGCTGCTAGCTTGTTTAATTATTCTTATGATTGCTTTTTGTCTCCTGAAAATGGTTATGGTTGGTGAGCACTTCCCCAGAAAATAATAACATACCTCAGTAGTGAATGTACACACACAAAATATACAGACCTAACTGTATCAGCAGGCGTGTTGTTGCAGATAATTTTGAGTACATATCTCTTTTTAGATAATTTTGAATTTAGGGCTGCAATATGAGTGCTCCATTTGAGATTTTCTTGAATATGAATCCCAAGAAATTTTGTTTCGGAAGCAGCACTAATATTTTGGTTATCCATACATACTTTTGGTAGTACAACATTTTTATTCTGAGCTGTATGGAAATTTATGAGTACTGTTTTCTGAGGATTTACTATTAGATTATTTCTGCTAAACCATTCATACACATCATTTGCAGATGCAGTAAGATTTTCTTCGTCATTTGCTTTAATCAGTAGACTAGTGTCATCTGCAAACAGTACTGGCTCTGGGAATGGCGGTTCAAATCCAACTCTGTCCATCAAGATTTCTAGTCAAATGCAGGGTTGGCTTCTTTGAAAGGGCATAGTCAGTTTCCTTCCCCATCCTTGCCCAAACTTGTGCTCTGTCTCTCATGCTTACACTGTTTACAGGGCCTCAATAAAAAAGAAAAAAAAGAAAAAACAATCTAGATCACTAAAACTTTATTTATAACATTATTTTGGTATCTGCCTTCATCAGATCTGTAAGACGAGAAGAACAAGTGTCAGTTGAACAATAAAATTAACATGGAAAGTTTTAAGTACAAATTAAAAACAAAAAGGTTTTTACAAGGCATTTACATTGTTCACTCAGAGGACAAACAATAATTAAGTGAAGACCTGACTGTTCATTGTTTCTTCAAAGTATTTAAAAGGCAACATGAAGACACCAACATCACATACTGCTTCTATGCAAAAGTCTTTAAAGACAAAGTCCCCAAACTAAAATTTCATCATTGTCAAGTGACACTTGTTCTACTTGTGACCTCTTTAAGTCCAATTTGAGGTGTGATAGCAATAATAAAGACAATAAACTACAGCTAAACACCATTACTGAAAAGCAAAGAAAGCTATGGATCCCATGAGAGCTGACGCAATCGACAGTCAAGGGTCTAACTCAGAAGTATATACAGCTGCAATGGATTTACAAAAAGTGATTTCCTTCATTAAGGTTCACTGAAATGTACAATTTACAGCAGCTCTCACTTTATAACTTTTGCATTCATTTAACTTTTCATGGTAGGACGGTGATCTTCTTACTTGAAAGTATTAAAATGCCAAGATTGCAATTAATTAATTAATTAATTTTCCAATGACCGCTTTTGGTACACTTATGGTACCACCATCTGGTCCAATTTCAGTGAAACTCTTGATCCAAATTCTTTTGTACTTAGGTGTGACAAGATGCTGAAGACACTACTTGTTGATAATTGCTGCTGAAATTTGACCAGATGATGGTACCCTAAGTGTACCAAAACCAATCATCAAAAAATAAATTAATTGTGATCTTGGAATTTGAATACTTTACAATAATATGATTGCCCAGCGTATTATGAAAAATTAAATGAAATTATGCCATGTTATCCACTAAGGGATGCCCATATGATGCTGGCACTCAAAAGAAGCTAACGACATTCCGACTCCACATTGATTTCAACAAGCAGTGTCTTCTGCATCAAGTTACAACAAGTATGCAAGGATTTGGATCAAGAGTTCCATTGAAATATGATCAGGTGATGGTACCCTAAGTGTACTAAAACTGGTCATCAAAAATTAATTAATTAATTAATTGCAATATTGGCATTTTAATAGTTTTTCTGTTTTTGCATTCATTTTGGTGATAAACAATCCAGTCACATGTTTCTCTGGCATGAGGGTGTGGCGTCGATCCACAGATCGATAGGCCAAAGTATGATATGTGTATATCTTTGATGTATGTTCTTTGTCTTGTATACATCCGGGACCTCAGTTCATGGCTAGTCTTCGACCTGTATAGATACCTGGTAATAAAGTTCTAGTGATTAGTAAAGCGTGCCGTGGTTATTTCCATACCATCTTGATATCTCCTTCAGTGGTGACCCCGATTCCGTGTTTTTCCATTCGAATCATCTGTCGAACTGAGTTTAAAGTGACTAACGCACTGGCTTCCGCGTCCCGTGTGGCCTCTAGTTCACTGAACAATGGCCTTCTACAACATGCTGCCGCTGCCACCCGGTTTTCATCAACAACTAGATTCAAGCATGGCAGCTGTGTTCAGTGCCTGACGTGAATCTTCTCTGCCCTACAGCCTCAAGAATCCACGGACGTCGTCAGAGGCAGTGGTTTCAAACATGCCGCCAACACTTCCCGACTCTGGCTTTGTCAGCCCCAACAGGCTACAGTTTTCGCAACGCAGCAGTACTAAAAGCCACTTCACACCGACACAGAACTTCAATGCAAGTACTGTGGGAGCGTAATTTTAATAATGCGCTACTACAGGACTGTAGATCTAGCGCAAGTGACAGTGAATCATTCACTCATAATAGTAAAATTCATGTTGATGGTTTTAGTGAAATGAGCAAGTGGACTAAAGGTTTTCTACATCTACAACCATACTCTGCAAGCCACCCGACGATATGTGGTGGCGGGTACCTTGAGTACCACTATCAATTTTCCCTCCTATTCCAGTCACGTATTGTCCACAGAAAGGAGGATTGTCGGTATGCCTCCGTGCGGGCTCTAATCTCTCTTATTTTATCCTCATGATCTCTTCACGAGATATACATAGGAGGGAGCAATGTACTGCTAGACTCCTCAGTAAAAGTAAATTCTCGAAACTTTGACAAAAGCCCATACCAAGTGACAGAGCGTCTCTCCTGCAGAGTCTTCCACTGGAGTTTAGCGATCATCTCCGTAATGTTTTCACGATTACCAAATGATCCTGTAACGAAGTGCGCTGCTCTCTGGTGGATCTTCTCTACTTCCTCTATCAATCCCAACTGGTATGGATCCCACACCGGTGAGCAGTATTCAAGCTGTGGGCAAACAAGTGTACTGTAACCTACTTCCTTTGTTTTCGGACTGCATTTCCTTGGAATTCTCCCAATGAATCTATGTATGAATCTGCTTTATCAACTATTGATTTTATGTGGTCGTTCCATTTTAATCCCTCCTAATGACTACTCCCAGATAATTTATGGAATTAACTGCTTCCATTTGCTGACCTGCTATAGTGTAGCTAAATGATACAGGATCTTCCTTTCTGTGTATTCGCAGCACATTACACTTGTCTACATTGAGCTTTAATTGCCATTCCCTGCACCATGGGTCAATTCGATGCAGGTCCTCCTGCATCTCAATACAATTTTCCATTGTTACAACCTCTCTATATACTACCGCATCACCCGCAAAAAGCCTCCGTGAACTTCCGAAGTTATCCGCAAGATCATTATTTATATACCGTGAACAGCAACGGACCCACGACACTCCCCTGTGGCACACCTGACATAACTCCTACTTCGGAAGACTTCTCTCCATTGAGAATGACCTGCTGCTTTCTGTTATCTAGAAATTCCTCAATCCAATCACACAATTGGTCTGATAGACCATATGCTCTTACTTTGTTCATTAAACATCCGTGGGGAACTGTATCAAACGCCTTGCGGAAGTCGAGAAACACAGCATCTACCCGAGAACCTGTGTCTATGGCCATCTGAGTCTTGTGGACGAATAGCACGAGCTGGGTTTCACATGAATGCCTTTTTCGAAACCCATGCTTATTCCTACAGAGCAGATTCCTAGTCTCGAGAAATGTCATTATATTCGAACATAGTACATGTTCCAAAATTCTACAACTGACTTACGTTAGAGATATTGGTCTATAGTTCTGCACATCTGTTCGATGTCCATTCTGAAAAATCGGGATGACCTGTGTCATTTTCCAATCTTTCGAAATGCTCTTCTTGAGACCTACGGTACACCACTGCAAGAAAGGGGGGTGGGGGGCAAGTTTCTTTGCGTACTCTGTAAAAACGAACTGGTATCCCATCTGGTCCTGCGGCCTTTCCTCTTTTGAGCGATTGTAACTGCTGTTCTATCCCTCTGTCAATTATTCCAATATCTGCCATTTTGTAATCTGTGCGGCAATCTAGGGAAGGAACTACAGTGCAATCTTCCTCTGCGTAACAGCTTTCAAAAAAGTCATTTAGTAATTCAGCCTTTAGAGTGTCATCCTCTGTTTCAATGCCCTTTACATCACAAAGTCTCTAGACACTTCGTTTTGATCCACCTACCGCTTTGACATAAGGCTAAAATTTCTTAGAATTCTCAGCCAAGTCAGTACAAAGAACTCTACTTTCGAATTCGTAGAACGCCTCTCGCATAGCTCTCCTCATGCTACATTTTGCTTCGTTTAATTTTTGTTTGTCTACAAGGCTTTGGCTACGTTTATGTTTGCAGTGAAGTTCCTTTTGCTTCCGTAGCAGCTTTCTAATTCGGTTGTTGTACCACGGTGGCTCCTTTCCATCTCTTACGACCTTGCTAGGTACACACTCATCTAATGCATGGCTTTGAACTTAGACCACTGTTCCTCACCACCATCTGTACTTAAGATAAAACTTCTGTGCTGAGCCGTCAAGTACTCTGAAATTCCCTTTTTGTCACTTTCTAACGTCCATCACCCCTTTTCGGAATGACTCAAACTGAGCCCTAATATTTTCCTGAGTCATGGAAATTTTTATTAGTTCACAGTCTATAACAAAGTCATTCCACTGTAGGTGAAGTTGAACTTATCTTATATGCTGGCTGAGGTCCATTGCGTTGTGAGCTGTCTTCGGCATTCACTAAAACATTTGATTTTACAGGATCTTTTCGTAAATTAAAACCATGTCAGTTGATATGGAAACGATTTTATTTCCACTTAAACAACGTTCAAATCAGTTACATTATTGCACCATCATAAACTGCAGCAGCAAGCCAACAGAACTGCTTACAGGCTTGTGGCTGCTAGAAGACTCTCTCCAAGACTAAATAAAACATGGTTTCTCTCAAACGTCTTTCTACATAACCACGTAATAAGATTGATGACAAAGTTTTGCAATTCAGAATTAAACAATATTCTTTTACATCAAATATGCCAAAATACAGAAATTAAAACATTACATTTAAGCTTTGACTATTTATGTCAATGTATGTACTTGTTTCATGAAATTTGTATTTAATGTGGTACACAAATTTAAAGCCATCCTTTTGACTAGTGTTTACTGTGCTCAAATTATTTACATTATTTGTGTTTCGAAGTGCACACATATTTGTTTTGCCAATATTGTGTAGGTGTAATATTATTGTGACATGGAATTTTAATGTGTTTCAGTTTGCAGTCAAATTATTTATTAATACGGATTTGTATTTGGTTGTCGTAGTTTTGTTAATTTCGAAGATAGTTTGTTAGTACCAAACGGATTATTAATTTTAGTGCATGAAAAATTATCAGTATTTAATTTAGGATCCAGTGATATATAAAGCATGGTCTGCCCTAATTTATTTAAACAAAAGGTATATATGAAATCATGTTGTGCAATAGTTATAACATGTAGTATTGTTGTTTTTATACAAATTAGTATCTATATAGGTTCAACAATTTCCGAAACTAAGTGTAATGCATTTTTAGCGTTTGCAGCTATTATTTACGAAAGTATTAAAAACTGAAAATTACGTAAAAGGACAGTCAAAGTTATATTTAAATCAACATACTATTTCTTAAAAGCGTTTTACTAATAGTGTTAATAGAATTTCAAACAGAAGGCGAAAATGTGATATTTTACATGTCCGGTAATGAAGTTTTATTTTAGGTGTCAGATATTTCGTGTTTCTATGTTGGCAACTGATTTTTAGGAGTTTGCAACATAGCAGAAACGTTACAACTTTTTCCGAACAGAAAAATCTTCCTACATTTTTAATACTTCTATTTACAGCTGAAATTACCGATGCTGTAACTGCTTTATGATCGCTGATTCCCTGTTCTGCATTAACTGTTCCGAATAGTTCGGGTCTGTTTGTCACCAGAGGGTCTAATATGTTGTCACCACGAGTTGGTTCTCTGATTAACTGCGCAAGGTAGTTTTCAGATAATGCTCTCAAAACAATTTCACTGGATTCTTTGTCCCTGCCACCTGTAATAAACGTTTGAGACTCCCAATCTATATCGGGTAAATTAAAATCTCCTCCCAAAACTATAACATGATCGTGAAATCTACTCGAAATATTTTCCAAATTATCCTTCAGGTGTTCTGCCACAACAGCTGCTGAGCCAGGAGCCCTATAGAAGCATCCGATTACCATGTTCGAGCCTGCTTTAACCGTGACCTTCACCCAAATTATTTCACACTTCGGACCTCCGTCTATTTCCTTCGATACTAGTGCACTTTTTATCGCTACAAACACCTCCCCCTTCACTGTCCAGCCTATCTCTGCGGTAAACATTCCAGTCTGAGTTTAGAATCTCATTACTGTTTACATCTGGTTTCAGCGAACTTTCTGTCCCTAGTACTATGTGGGCATTGTGATAGTTTATTATTGAGAGCAATTCTGGGACCTTTATATAGACGCTCCTGCAGTTCACTACTACTACATTAATCATTTCCTTCCCTGTTGTGTTCTTTTCAAATGTTTGTATAGTTTATGGGACTTAACTATGGGGTCATCAGTCCCTAAACTTACAAACTACTTATGAACTACTTATGAACTAGGACGGCACAAATATCCATGCCCGAGGGGGGATTCGAACCCCCGACCGTAGTGGCTGTGCAGACCGTGACTGGAGCGCCTCAGTCCCCTCGGCCACCGCGGCCGGCCGTTGTGTTCTGCCTGCTGCTACCTTGTCGCGGCTCAGAAGGCATCTTGTCGGGCCTAAGGAGGGAATTCTCTAACCTAAAAAACCCCCATGTGCACTCCACATGTACTCTGCTACCCTTGTAGCCACTTCCTCCATGTAGTGCACGCCTGACCTATTCAGGGGAACCCTACATTTCTCCACCGGATAGCGAGAAATTTGCAGCCCAGATCTTTGCAGAATCATCTGAGCCTTTGGTTTAAGCCTTCCACTTGGCTCCAAACCAGAACTGCAATCGGTTCTGGGAACAACACTACAAATAGTTAGCTCAGATTCCACCCCGCAAGCGAGGCTTTCGGCCTTCACCAACTCCGCCAACTGCCTGTATGAACTGAGGATGACCTCTGAACCCAGCTGGCAGGAGTCATTGGTGACGACATGAGTGACAATTTGCAGTCGGGTGCACCCAGTGCTCTCTATCACCGCTGGAAGGGCCTCCTCCACAACTCGGATGAGACCCCCCGGCAAGCAAACAGAGTGCACACTGGCCTTCTTCCCTAAGGGGCTCCATCACCTGCCTAACATTGGAGCTCCTGATCACTAATAAACCCCTCCCCCCGTGTGCCTGCTCGGACCTTGCTGAAGGAGCGGCCACATGCTCACTCACAGGCAGAGTGGGCGATGCTGCGTGGCCAGCCTCCACTTTCAGCCTCCGCCTCGAGCGACGCGAACACCGTTGAACCCGCCATTCGCCTGGGGGAGAGGGTGGCCCAACCGGGTCCGATACACTCGAAGATGTCTCGACAGTAGGGACCGTGGGTGAAGCATGTGACACCTGAGGTGCTCCATGCGACGCACCAGACTCCCCACTGACGCTACAGTCCGAGGCAGCAGCCTGAAGGCCATTGTTTAGGTAAATATGTTTTGATTTGGTCAGTTCAGATAAGACATAGAAGATGAATGTAAACATGTTTAACCAATTAGTTTTATTATCACATAATTATCAATGTTATTTTTATCTAATGCGTTACATGAAAAATTGTTTCAAACAAATGTTTCTGAACATCACTAGGTATAATGGCCCTTTGAAACTTGCACTGTGATACCAGCACTGCATACTAACGATAGTGTTCACATATCATACTCAAAGTGATAACCATTGGCTTGCATACATAGGGTCACTCTGCAGATGAAGGCTGCCCTACTTCATGCTACTGTTTCCTCTTTGATGGCTGTACAAGCATCAATAATGCATTGCTTCCTGTCCTCTGGTGTTGCTGGTTCATGTTGGTAAACAGCATCCTTCACTGCTCCCCAAAGAAAAAAATTCAGCGGTGTAAGGTCCGGAGATCGGGCAGGGCACCTAACTGGGCCACTACGTCCAATCCACCTACCAGGGAACTTACGGTTCAGAAGTCGTCGTGCTCTTTAGTCATTATGTGCAGGGCATCCGTCACGCTGATACCGCATGACCATTCTCCTGTTTAGAGGTACGGTGTCCAAGAGAACAGGAAGATTGTGTCGTATAAATCTGGAGTACTGTCTGCCATTTTGGACGTCATTTACAAAGAAAGGTCCGATACTGGTATCTCCAATAATCCCGCACCAAACATTCACTTTCCACGGTCGTTGATGCCCTACCTGATGGAGCCATTTTGGATTGTCTGCGAACCAATAATGCATATTCCTCATATTGACAATTCCTTCGTTGGAGAATGATGCCTTGTCGGTAAAGAGAACATCTGCGAAAAAATTTGGATTAGTCAGAAGTTTTTGCTGAGCCCACTGACAAAATGTTACCCTGTTGCTGAAGTCATTTCCATGAAGATCATGGTGTAAATGAACATGGTAAGGATGAAATTTATGATGTTGAAGAATATACTGTGTGCTGATGTGAGGATTCACTGCTGCCGAAGCGAGCACAGCAACTTCAGCACGTTCATCTGTGCGTGTTCTAGGACAATGTCTAGGTCTTGGGTTTAAGCTTCCCGTTTCACGTAGACGAGATGTGAGATGACCAAACATCCGGTGCGAAGGCGATGGCTTGTCAGGGAATCGTCTTCTGTACAGTCGTTCTGCCTGAACAGAATTTCGCCTGCCTAAAACAGGGTACAGTACAGGTATGTAGAGTAGGGTAGAAAACAGACATATTAACATAATAATCATAATGTTACCTAACAGTACTATAAACAAACCAACAATCTAATAAGGTATATCCCATCAATGTACATTCTCCATAGATCGGCAGCATTTCTACCATATCTTCATGTGTGTACATAATACAGTATAAGTTCCACAACACAACGTTTATTCACAATGTGTACTACCTCCGTGCCGTCACTAGATTACTCTGATGCACAACTACACTGGCAAGCGGTGTACTGCACACCAAAGCAACAAAAAATGGGATGCTCAGAGGGTGGTGGACTACAGGAGTTTGCATGGGTCGCAAATCACAAAGAAGGCAAAGTGGTAACTGTGACTGTAGTGGGAACTACGTTGGACACGTGTCTAGGTAGAGCTAGGCCCTGGATGAACGAGTGTGCGATGGGTCATTTAATGGATTCGATAAACCTTATTTTGGGTGTGCAGGATAAATAAGACAACCTGACTGGTGTATACCGATCGGTAGTGGTTCATATTGTGTATGTAGACACACAAAACGTGCAAGAGGGAAACCATTATGTGCTTATGAGAGTTGATGGCAGCAGACCGTATGATTCGTTTCAGACTTCTTGATAAGTATGGAAATGCGATTATGTGTGTCAATCACATTGCGATTACGGGCAGCATGGGGTTCATGCCTGAGCCTCAGGACGTGTGCTAGCAGCGTATTTCGGTTTTTTCAAGCTTCAACTTCTCGTCGCAATATCTCGGGATGTAATTGGAATATTGTGATGCAATCAACGCCATTGTTTATGTGATTTGTCATGCTATGGATTGCTGAAGAAAAAATATAGGGTTTCCATTAAAAAAAAACGTAAGTTTGTGTTAAAAAACACATTTGCTTTCGTTTTAGAATGTTTCCAAATATGTACATTCATGGGCCCCAGCCGTACATTGATACTGGTGAAAGTTGTTTTCCAATAGCTGTTATTGTTCCAGAGATATTTTGGGTGGACAAGATAGCTGGGACACCCTGTATACTTACAAAAAGAGAGCTTATGTGTTAATGTACCTTCCACAGATCCCAAATGTAATTGCCCTTGTGAATGTAGAGTTGGTTAGGAAAAACAATTATCTTAAGAATATTTACAATTTAAAGGACATAAAATTTATAACCACATACTAATGTAATAAGTGCATTTTTAACACTGATTTACAATGATCACATTACAGCACAAAACTTCTACTGAAGTCGAACTGAATGCAGTATTCATATTTCTGAATATTATATACATCAATCATTTCTGGTAAGAAATTCATCAATGGAGTAGGAGTTGGCCACCAAAATATCCTTTAGACTCTTTTCAGACTGTACTTTATTGTGAGTTAAATTTTTTATAGCTGCTGGCATGTTGAAAATGTGTACAGCTGAATATTTGACACCTATCTGAGCCAAAGTAAGTGACTTTAAATCTTTATGTAAGTTATTCTTCTTTCTAGTATTTATCCCATGGACTGAGCTATTGGTTTGAATAAAAAAAAAGAAATATTTTATAAAGACAAATTTCATTAGACAATATATGTATTGGGAAGCAGTAGCGATTCCATGCTAGCAACCAATTACATCATTTCTATAATATGATTTATATTGTTGTACTAGCTTAAACCCGTGGCTCTGCTCGAGTGTTGGTTGATTATGATAGATAATCTATCTTTCAGTAGTGTGGTATGAGACTGGTTTTGAAGGATGAAATAAAACACAATACCTTCTTTAGAGGGGGGGGGGGGGGGGGGGGGGGAAAAAACGTTTTTAATCAACATTTAAATAAAAAAATAAAATTGTGGCAAGTGCTTAATGATTTAGAATAAATAATACATATGTTATTCCTTATAGCCTGTATTGTAATATCTCAACACGTATGGTGAGAGTAATGTCCAAATTCAGTTTTTAGTGCATTCTGGTAAACTATGTTATTTGTAGTATTGTTTGGAGTGGAAATGTAGAGATTTTTTGGGTTGCCCACCCTTGAGCAAGCGACATATAATTGACCACGTGAAAAACATGAGGGCTGTAAATAGATTCCTGGAATGTTTAATGATTGGCCTTGAGCTCTATCAATTGTCATGGCAAAAGCTAAATGAACTGGAAACTGAAGTCTTTTTGAACTGTAACGGCATATCTAAAGGGATTAAAGGAATGCGAGGCATAAAACATCTTTTCTGGCTGATGTCCCTGACAAAATAGTTGCTTCAATGAGGTTTTGATGTAAATTTTTGACGATCAGTCGAGTTACATTGCACAGTTGAGGAGGCCTCAAATTTCTCAGCATTATGATTGATGATCCTACTTTCAAAAGCAATCTATGAGATAGCATTCCTGATGGTTGTAGCGAATTCAGGAACTCCACGGGGTAGTTCACAGTTTGATCTTTATCAATGACTGTGTCAATCGATTTGTAGGTTGTAATAATTTGCGGAAACGTGTTCTGAATAGCTGTGTTTAGGTTGGTAACTTGGCCATTATGTGATGCTAAAATTGCTCTCTCTCGCAGCCACTCATGATTTCCTTATTTGTAAGCTTATCCTTAATAGAGAAAGAGCTGAAGAAATTGTAGCATGCATAGACCATAGATATGGTCTGTGGCATCACGTTTCACTGTATGTAACCTCTTTGCTACAGTCAAGAACGTCATCGCTTGCCTTCAGTCCGTTTTTTTTTTTAATAATTTGACAACTTTTAACTACCATATCTTCCACCCCCTTATAACTATTGGCATCAAACTGCTATGATGTACAACGGGAGACTTCAGACCATTCTTTTACGTTCTGTAGTTTTCGCTGCAGAGCGAAGTATTAACAAACACGCGCATGCGTGGCCCCCCCCCCCCCCCCACACACATACATACACACTCATAGAATTTTATGTACACCGATAACTATCCATCCCAATATACTCCACCATTTTATCATTTCAACCCTCTAGCAACAATCCAACCAAAAAAACCATTTTCGAGGAATAAATATAATTTTCAAAGAGTAATTATTGTTCCGCATTTCACATTATATTCTTCAAATTACTAATTATTTACCAGATCGCTATAAAACCGTGCCTAAAACCTTCCTCAGGTATAAATTAGTAACTGTACAAATATTTAAGTCTCTGCATCTTGTCATTCAGACGTGATAAGCGTACACCGAACAGACATTCACATTAACGTATATATAGATAAATAGCTATCTGATCGCCATAAAACCATGCCTAAAGCCTTCCCTGGGTAGATATTAGTAACTCTACAAATTTTTAGCTCTTTATGTCTTGCGGTTCAGACGTGATAATCGTACACCGAACAGACATTCACATTTATAGGTATAGATTAAACAAGCTTTCATATTTCACAAAGAAAATAAGAAAACGTGCAATTTTATCTCATATAGATGATTGACTAGTAACTAAGTATTTCTTGATTATTGTAACTGTTATTAATTCCACAACTTTTAAGTGTGAGTAATATTTTGCATGGTAACTAATAATATTTGTAAGGACAAGCATTGTTTGCAGTGTTATATATAGTGGTGAGCTTTTGGCACCAGGCGAGTTTTGTAGTTGTTGTTCCTGGAATTGTAAAGTTATCGATGCAGTGGTCCATCTGGAACATTATGGACTTATTAATTTGCTGGATGGAGATGTATAAAGATGAAATAAACATGAAGTTCAAATCGTGCATTCTTTAAGATCATCCTCTCCTACAATATCTCTCAGAAATTGCCAGCCTGTTGTCGGTCTATTTTGCATGCGAGCATATTACACTCATAACCAGGTCAGTATCATTTTGTTCAAATGTTTTAATGTTACACCCCCCCCCCACCCCCCGTCTCCCCCATTTTATTGTTTTAGCTGTGTGCCCAGTTTCAAGTATCTAAAACACATGTGAGATATTACATCATTAAAATACAAAGCACAGAGAAATCTTTCGTAGCTCAGTTGCATCTATGATTGACCACTGCTGGTGTTTAGGTAGAAGCACGGAGATGTACATATATATAGTATATATTCCTGCTCACTTGGGTTAGTCACCATAATTTTCTACATCACACCATTTTATAAGTAGATTGTGTTTCATGAATATGCCTTATGCACATTTATATGGAAGTAATTAATAGTTATAGCATAATAATATTCGAGCAATGTCAAGTCTCCACAAGATGAGCAGCAACCTGGGTGTTGCTACCATTACAGATTCGGTAACAACAAATGGATGTCTCCATGCTTCTACCCAAACACAGGCAGTGGTCGATCATAAGTGCAACTGACTGACCGTCACCATCCAGGTGTTGTTCACCAGAGACACAGTCTCTGGCCTGAAATTTCTGAATACCTGTTTGGACCTCAGTATTTTGCCTTCATGCCTTCAACCACCTTCTGTGTAATGACTGCCAACAATTCAATGATTGTGACTGATAGTATCAGACAGATGGAGATGAACTTGGCTCTACACCATCCTTTCAAATGAAATTTTACTGTTGCAGACATTACAGAAGTGAACATCGGAGTGGATCTCGTGGCGCTTTACAGACTATTGCCAGATGTGGCAAATGCCCAACTTGTGGACAGCATCATCAGTTTAACTGTCACCAGTTTCCATCAAAGCTCAACAATCCTCAGGTTAAGTTAATGCAGGTTTCAGGAGGACGTACATAGAAATGCTGAGCCACTACCCAAACTCGCCCAGACGTCCTGGAGTGCGCAAGCACATAATGCATCGACAACAGATGGACCCTCAGTAGTGTGTCGACCTAACATTTGGTGCCAGACTATTTAGTAGTAGTGAAGGCCGAGTTTGATTCCACGATACGTGAAGGCATAATGAGACCGCGAAATAGCTCGTGGTCCTCAGTTTTACATTTAGTGCCCAAGAAGGGTGAAGCCTTGTGTTTTTAACTTGCACACAGTGACAGACAGGTAGCCTGTGCCACTTTTGAGGGACTATAATTGCACTGTACTTAGTACTACGGTGTTCACAGTTCTGGATTGTGCAAAAGCTTATACCCAGATACCGGTAGTCCTAAAGACGTACCTGAGACTGCCATAATAACACCTTTTGATTTGTCTGTGAATATGTTTATGATGTTTGGCTTAACACAGCACAGACTTAGCAAAGAATAATTGACTCTGTCCTTGAAGGGTTTTCGTTCTGTTTAGCTTATCTGGATGATGTGCTCACTTTCTCTGAGGCAGAAGAACAACACTGGCAGCATCTGCAGGAAGTGTTCAAACATCTAGAACATTATGGAGTTGTGTTAAAAGTTGTCAAGTGCATTTTTGGACGATCCAAAGTGACCTTTCTGGGACATAAAATTTCAGTTGTGGGTTGAAGCTATTCAACAATTACATAGGCCAACCTCAATCGAGAAACTGTGCTGGTTCTTAAAAATGCTCATCATCTACTGTTGACACCTTCCTTGTGCAGCTGAATTATGAGAACCACTGAATGCAGCACTAACTAGTCCTAAGAGAAAAGGCAGTTAGACTGTACACTGGACTGATCCTGTGTGTTCAGCGTTCGAAGCCAGGAAACAGAGCGTGGTGGATGCAGCTCTTCTAGCCCACCCCAACTGCAAAACACTGTTAGCTATAGTCTCGGACGTGTCACAGACAGCTAGAGGTGCGGTGCTGCAACAATGGTTGAACAATGCCTGACAACCACTAGTATAATTCTCAAAGAAACTGTCACCATCGCAAGGAAGTGGAGTGCCTACGACTGCGAGCTTCTGGCCATGTATGAAGAAATTAAATATTTTCGCCCTCAAGTTGAAGTGCATGTGTTTACTATATATATGGGCTACAAACAGCTGACATTTTCATTCAAATGGAATAGTATTAACTACTCTCCATGCTAGTTAAAGTATTTGCAGTTTATAGCCCAGTTCACAATGGGCATCAAGCACATTTCAGGTGTCAACAATGTAGTGACTGACTGTTTGTCACATGTCAGCAGTGTAAAGAGACTTATCGACTTAACTGCACTGACCTGAGCACATGCAAGACGATGCGGAACTCCACACATTCGTCAACACTGATGCACCAGTATTACAGTTGCAGCTCATTGACATTCCCAGAGAAGACGCCGCCCATTTCTTCCAGCAGCAACCAGAAAACAAGTTTTTAATACTATCCACGAGTAAAGTCATCCTGGGGGTACATCCAACATTTTGTATAGTGTCTCAGTGCTTTGTGTAGCCTGGCATTCAGAAAGACTATCAGGAGTGAGCCATGTTGTGTCTAAAGTGTCAATACAACAAGATTACCCACTATGTGCCAACGTCGATCGGCAATTTTCTGGATACCACCACACATTTTGACCACATAATTTGGATGTTGTAGCTCCCCCCCCCTCCCCAAATAGACAGAGGTACTTACTAACAATGATAGACTGTTGTAATCATGAACTGAAGTGGTATCTATTGATAACATCAGAGCTGATATGTTAGTTTCTGATTTTAATTTCACATGGTTGGCAAGATTTGGATGTCCACTACATATCACCATGGACAATGACCATCAGTTTAAGTTGGATATTTTCACACAGATAGCAAAATTTTGTGGTTATACCAATAACAAAACCACTAGCTACCACCCAGCAAGCAACGGTACCATTGAATGTTGGCATCACTGTTTGAAGGCAGTGCTAAAGTGTCATGAAGAAACCTGGACCTGTGGTATTACTTGATTTAAGAACATTAAAGTCTGACATTGGTTCATCTGTGGCAGAGTTAGCTTACAGTGAGAAACTGCGTCTGCCTGGAGAGTTTGTTGACACTGACGTAACAGAGACAGCCACACAAGATCAACTGGAATGTTTACGTTGATTGGGAAAGCACATATTGAAGATTCTTCCTCCAAAAGCTTTGTAGCATGATATACTGCATTCCTTTGTTCATAAAGACCTTGAACATTGTACACATGTGATGCTATGCACAGAAGGCATTAAACCACCACTAGAGGCCCATTATTCCAGTCCATACAGACATTGTAATCAATTGCAAGGCTACAAAGGTCTCAATAAATGGAATAAAGCCAGTGTACATCTTTCACGACACACCTCTTTCAACAGCCCAACATAAGCATATGTGGAGTTCAGATCGACATGTTACATTGCAACAATCGTTCGATGCAACACAACATCCATTTCTTGATATAGTTATTTCTACGACACAGCCGACGCGCTCTAGTCATCGTGTGCACTTCCCGGTGAGATTCCTCCATATGACACTTCACTTTCACCTATGGGGCTGATGTGGCATCCTGAATGACAGCCGCCACATGCTAATGTGAAATTCAGTGTTGCAGTGTGCCATGTAGTGATAGTGCTGTGGTAAGTGAAACGCAATGTCTTGTCGTTCTGCACTCGGCCACCAGGACTATACAAGATATATATAAAATGTATAAAGGCTTTTATACGTTTTCTATGTACCGTATCTTGTTTATTCCTTATCATCATTCTTATGTTGGTTTCTTTGCTCCCTGTAATAGTGCTCTTGGCCTGTTGACTTCAGCAAGAAAGTTTGTTGCCTCTGTTATTGAATCTAGGTCTACAATAAATGTTAAAGCAATAAAAAGTTGAGTATTTAAAAGCTTATTGTAGAGCAGTATCTACAACATTCCACCTGTTGTCTTAGAAAGAGCTGCAATAAGAAGCAGTGTAGCACTAAAATAAAATCATATAAATCATTAATTAAATTTGGCAGTACTCTTGTAGGAATTTTGATTTGCTTGGTATGATGTAACAGATAGAACATAAGTCAACAACTCATCTCCTGCCTTCTTTTCTTATAACAGTAATCATGGAAGAAAGTCTGTACTATTGTATCCAACAAGGGTGAGACAAAAAATAGCAGCAGGACTGAGCAAGGAATATGTTTAACAACAACATAAAATCACAGCAGACCACGACAACAGAACTTCGGTAAATACATACACCTCAGTCACTGTTTATGGAGTCCTCGTGAATTACTTTCAGAAGAAAATGCAGCAACTGCCACCTGAGGTGAGACTGCAATTAATGTGACACATGCTTATAAGTGCTTTGTGTGAGTAGGAATATGCGGGTCATTAAACAGTCAAGGTGGCATAGCCTGGTGCGACTGGGCAGCTACTGCTTTCTGAGTCCTTGCACTCTGACACTGCTGGGTAACTGTGGACATGACATGTTCTGGTGGTGACCTTACAGCCACCTATTGGACACAGACTACATGCTGAGTGATCCACAGCCATGAGGCACTGTGTGCCAGTACAGACATTTATGACAACACACTTAATGACATACAGATTAAAAACAAATATATGTTTGTGTCCTTACTTGCATGAGGTACATTATTATATAAAGATATAGAGCCACAGATTAAAGAAGTTAGTCTGTGCCTAGTCTCATGTAACACCAGACTATTATATGGCATTAAGAGAATATACGCATAAAATGTTTCATATCTTTTCTATATTAACAACAAAAATGATCAAAATACAGATAAACTGGATTTAAAAAAATTAGTGCCAGTTCTTTATCATGAATGAACACTTGGTTACTTTTCTATAAATAGATGTAAAATCCATATTTCAAAAAAATATTTAACAACCAGTACAGTGAAACAACATGAAGTTTGATATCGAGTTCTTCCTTATCGTAATAATGAGCTGCACCTGGCCACACCTTGCTGTGGCTTTTTACAGATTAAATAAGTAAGAAAGTCCTCCTCGTCTCCTCTTCCCCCTCTCAGTATATTTCCACTTGCCGCCCTCTCCCTCTCCACCTCCTATTCCACCTCCCCCCCACTCTGTCAGTTTCTTTCCCTCTTTTGTCTCGTGTTACACTTCTATGCAACCTAGGACTTTGTTTGGTGTTACTTTAAAAATCTTGTATGTGAAAAATGTGACATAACAATTTGAAATTTTGTTGTTGTTTTGAGATGACTAAACATCTAGGTCATCAGTCCTTTGAAATTTTGACCCAATGTTGTATGGAAATATGCACTTGTTGCATATTAAATTAATTGGTTCATAGAAACATCAGAGTACATGGTAATTGCAACAGAATGTTTAGAAACACTGTGTAATGATTAGTTGTGTATCCTTGCTATTTTCAATTGTTTTGTCATTGCTACATTTTGGTATCTGGGTATAACAATTGTGTCTGTATGATTCAGGTAAATGTTCACAATTAAATGCCTTTTAGTTCAACCAAACATTTATTGGATTTTTTTTCTATATATGCCAGTGCTCCATACTTCTAGATTCACCAGTCCACACTGTAATTTAAAAGTGCTTGTGAAACAAATATATAAGAAATCACATTTTACTGACATGACAATGCACTTCATATGTTTATTTCCAACATGAACACTACCTCGAAAATTATAGAAGTTAGTATAGCTACTAAATTTCAGCAAAACTGGAGCTTTGGTAAAATTTTACTTCTTGTCCTGGTGGCCTCACATGCTTATGTTGGCAACATCAACAATATGATGGAAAATCTTTGCTAAAATATTAGAAATCTGAACCACATAGAATGATTTAATTAGCGTTCTGCACGTACCATGAAGTAACTAAATAACACTGTTAATGCTCTATGGTTGACTGGTTGTTCTATGTAGGCCTACCCTTGTCCATTCAGATAATACTTCATCCTCATAAAGGAAACATTTATTTACCAACATTAGTATACTACAGCGCTGCTGTATGTAAAATTTACTCTAGATAGCAAATTCAAGAGCCCCCTCCCCAAAATCCCCAGTAAAAGACAACACAAATGATCAACATTTCAAATGATTTGTGCATTTTAACTAAATTATCACAAGACTGCACCATCAAGTGCTGCAATACACCACCTGCAAACAAGTGCGACTAAAAAACACAGTCCCAAAATGGCTTCACACAGCACGGGTCAAACCAGACGAGGAATATCGGCCACTTGGATGCATATATTTTACTTTGTTAGATCAGCTAACTGGCTAGTCCCACCAATGTGTTCTAAGTGATGGTATCTCCTGATCTGATGGAAAAGAAAAAAATACTCTTCTTGTGCTTTACGCTTCAGCCCTATTTTTGTCAAAATCAGAAGAAACTGATTTGTGAGGCTTAATAGCGTCATATATTGAGAGGCTCCTGGTCTTGTGACGTTAAGCAAAAAACCTGTAACCAAGCTGTGACCAAATGTAGGTCTAAAATTAGGGCTGCAATCTGGTCACAGAAGGGACACATTTATAACTAAATTAAATGAATGCGGTGGTATTTTGATAATTAAAGACAAAGTTTAACCAAGAAAAATGCGTATTAGGCCATTTTTAGTTCACTGCAGTAATGCAAATTGTCACTGTACAAGTAATAAAATAAAACAATAACTATATGCTTAAAATGAAACACATGATGTGATTGTGTGGTATTCTTCAGATACGTTACATGATTATCTCATGTATTTCAGTCAAAATGTTTGAAATATTCTCTCAAGAACCAATGAAATGGTCAGTGAATACAAAAACTAAATGGTTTGAATGATAGTTGAAACTATGAGGTGTTATACATAGCAATTTCAACCAACACATGAGTGTACAATTGGTTGCTGCTGACCCCTTGCTTCCCTCTCTGTAAGGGAGTTTAGTGGGGAGTCTATAGCTATTTGGCTTGTACTTCTCTGTGTACTTTGTAGTGCAAGTGTGTGTCTATTACTGTTTTTATATGTCTGTGTGGGTGTATAGCACCTGCCCTAGGTGGACGTGCTGTCAGTTGTGTTGGGTAGGGATGGAATTGGGGACGGGCATTAGGATTTTCCTATTTGATGCAAGGATTAAAGATGGCAGGGGATACTCATGTTTATCATGGGACATGTCATACCGATCTATGAATCGGATAAGTTTGTTTCCAGATCTGGAGGAACTCTCATAGAAACCCCTTGTCAGATCTTGGAAACACACTTTTAGGAAGGGAATTCCTGCAGCAGTGTGCAAGTCAGCTGTGGGGAAAGCATGGGGCAGGAGAAGAGCCCTCTTGAGGCAACAATTCTGTAGTGTGTGGAGCTTTTCCTGGTGATTCATGCCTGTGTACACCCATGCAGGGCAGGAGTACTCAACTGCAGGACGGATCAGGGACAGGCATGGTCAAATTGGCTGACAGTGAGGCTTCATACATAGCAATTTGTACCAGCACTGGACTGTCCGATTGGTTGATGGTTGAGCCAGTGAGGCATAGTTAGTTCTAGGTATATCTTTGGGTGCCTCCTCTACAAGTGTTAAACCCTCTGCCAGGCACTTAAATGTGATTTGCAAAGTATCCAATGTAGATGATAGCACTTTAATGGAGTGCATATTACTGGACTAATAGAGAGATATATTGATTAATTATTTATCTCTCGAAGGTAACAGGGTATTCAATTATAACCAACCTAAAACTTTTTTTTTGTTATTAGTTATAATTAAATATCAGTCAGTGTAAGAGGGGGGGTCAGGTAGAAGTCTTCAAAACAATCCAAACAAAAGAGGTATTGTAATATTGTAATTTTGAGTAAACCTCTGGTGTTTTGATGGAAAAGAAGGGTGGGAAATTGAGGTTGAATTTGAGTACATTCTTTTTTTTAACCTTAACTTCCATAACATCACTATTAATTTAATAGAAGAATGTTCTGTAATAGCCAATGTTTAATTACAAATGAGAATGATTTCTCTCTGGAATTACTGTATAAGATGTAGTGACTTCAGTCTGATTACAAATTGAAAGTCTGGTCTGTAGAGTCTTGCAGATTAATTACAGCCACAGACTTTAAAACAGATTAGGTCAGGTTCAGATGTCCAAAATGCACTTTCTATACAATATGTATTGTAGTAACGTGAGAAAGTGTTAAAAGTCATCCAATCATCATCTTGCAAAAACCCCAAACCAGAATCGCTTTAATTTTAGCAGTATAAATTCATCCCATCTCCACTCGGTTACGTGAAAGTAACATGCCACTGACTATGCGAAATGTGGCGTGTTGCCAACCTATGAAAGATACAAAAATACAATAGATGCCACCTCTGGTACTATTCTAGAGGTGAGTGATCATCTTAAGGGAAATCTGTACATACCACATCCACAATTATAATCAATTCCAAAAGCAGTTCAGTGTAGGTGTGCACTATAATGAAATGTACCACAGGTTATGATAATCAGTTACGTGGAAACTTACTTTAATTTTGTGTTGTGACTAACATGTTTAGAATTGTATTTACCATGAACTTACAGACTGAACTAACTGTAAGATGATAGAGAATGGGAGGTAATTCGTGTGTGATAGCTGCTTCCACGTGATTTCAGAAAAAAAAAAGTATGCTGCAATACAGACCCCACTGTTATGACACAGGGCATGGAGTTTCACTCCTTACAGCTTTCTTTGTGCAGAAGCTTTGGTGTACAATGCATGCAGGTCTTGGTTGTATTAGCCACAAATAAAAAAGAAGAAGAAGAAGAAGAAGAAGAAATCAATCTCCTTCCTTGTCCATGACTCAGTAGTAGTGGTATTGCCACTAAAAAAGAGTGAAGTGATACTGTGGTTTAGGGGATCCTTTCAACATGTGTTTACTGTCATATTCCAACTTACTTCATATGACAATAAGTGTGAGAAAACACTTTTGCGCTATGCACATAGTGAATGAGAGATCTAACCTACTTCTAAAGTTTTTCTTTCTTTCTTTGTTCTCACATTTTAAGATACATGCTAATGAATACCACACTCTTAGGTTTTATTATGATCTAAGTAAGCAACCAAACTTTAATACTGGCGAGAAATGTTCTTTCACTTACTGTCAGGCTGCCTCTAATTATTTCTTGAGAGAGTGTTACCAGATGGAATGTATACAAACAAAAGTGTTGTTTATCTATCATTCTTAAAAAGTTTCACTGACAACAGCTATTATCAAACTTTTTCCACACAGCAACATGTTCTCAGGATATTAATAAGTTGGTTAACACATTATTTCATTATGAAACAAATGTCCACCTCTCATATGAATACTGAAATAACCATGTTGCGCTGATCATGTAAGCTTGTTTCAGAACAGTCTGAGCAAATGACTCATTCTAAATGTACTTAATTTATCATGTTTTAAGGGGTGACCTTAAGTAATTAGTACCAAATGTTGCTGCGATTGCTATTTTATTGTCTGGATGACTAGTTTCGGTAATACACAATTATCATCATTGGATCATCAGTATCAGACACAAACATTTTCACAATTAGTGAAAGAACTTGTATATTTTCCCATAAAGGGTAACCACAATAAATTCGTAATAGGCTGCCACATTAATGCAGCTAGTGGTGCTTGTATGCTAAATGTACAGTTTTGGTGCCAAGTGACAAAATGCATTTAAAGCCATATTGTGAGAGACTTTACATTTATGTTTCCAGATGTAACAGTGAGCAACATAGCTAACTATTGTTTCATAAATGTCTGTAATTATTATCTTAGCACAATGATGGGCCTACCCTTTTCATTTACATAAATTGTGGTTCAGTCAATGATGACAGAATCATCATATTACAAACTAGCTGTAAATCCGGCATTGCCCAGGGCTTTATTTATCCTACACTCTCATAGTCCACATCCCCCCCCCCTCTCTCTCTCTCTGCATCCACCTCTTTCTCTCATCTCATCTCTCTGTTCATTTCCACTTTTCCCCTCTCTCGATTAACTTTTCTGCAAGGTACCCTCTGTATGTACAATACAAACATTTATGTACCCAGTGATCTTCCTCTTGGTTTAAAAGTCATATGTGCAAAAATTCATAAAGATTGGAGCAAAAGTATGCATTTTGTAAAATTCCGTAAGTTAAGTACACTCCGCTATGCACCAACGCAATTTTATACAGATAGTGTCATTCCGTTTTTTAAGGTAAAGTGTGAAAATTTCATCAATATCAGAACAACACTATAGATTTATGTGCAACAGAAATGCAGAGTCACATTGAAAAACACACTTTGTTGACCTCAAATATTCCAGTTTTATTTCAGACAACCCTTGTTATGAGAATAATGAAAACAACAAAAAAAAGGACCTGTCAAATCGGCCGAGCCCTTCTCAAGTTATGGCACAACGAAGATATTTAGGAATCCATTTTTATGTTGTAAAGTACCCTCCCCCCTGCTCTGAATGAAAGTTAAGGTAGACGATGACCTTCTTCTTGTTTTGGAGGTCAAGTGTGCGAAATTTCGTGAGGATCGGAATGAAACTGTAGATTTTGTGAGTCGCTGGGAGAAGTGTACTCTGCTATGCACCTACCACAAAATACGTTCTAAGCTGACATCTTCTACCTATGAACAACATTCCTCCAAATTTCAACTTCATAGGTACAGTAGTTTTCGTTACAGACAAAAATAAATAGTAACAAGCTAATCTGTAATGCTAACTTTATATGATCCAAGGTCATGCCTGATGCATCAGTTTGACGGCATCTACAGTGAAATTCTTATCATTTTGTTGGGTTTGGGGGGGGGGGGCGGCTATCAGTTACAAAACGCTTCATAAACGTCCTAAATTACATGCAAACTTTGTTGTAGGTCCCTAACTACTCCCATTTTCCAATAATTAAGACTGATAACCATTGAAGCTTAGTCCCTTCTAAAAACCAACCAACCAACAACCAATAATTAACCCATAAATCCGGGTATTCTCACGTGGTGGCCTCTCATTATTTATGATGTCATATCTCGTGAGATATGTGTTGCGCTCTTTTGGTTTTTGGTTATATAATTTTTTTTTTTGTATGGACAATATAGTAATAAGGACAGTTTACATCTCACTACAAAAACGAGCTGCAACAGTCATATTAAAAAGTCACACACATACAACACTTCAGCTATCAGCCATGGCCTTCTTCAGAAAATAGGAACATTCATGCAATCACACAACAGTCACACCATCATCATCTCTGGTTGACCCACTCCGTATCATAAATAGGGGAGGGGAGGGGGGGACAGGCAGGTTGCATCATGGTGGTGGATATGGATACAGCACAGCATTGCAGATCATGTGCATATTAGATGGAACAAGATGCAGCTTAGGAATGGGGTGGGGAGGTGGGTGAAGGGAGCAAAGAAAAATAAATAAATAAATAAATAAATAAATAAATAAATAAATAAAGAATGGAGGGAACTGTTGGGTGTGGAAAAAATGGAAGTTATCATAGGTTGAGGCCTGGATAATTTCAGGATAGGAGAATGTACTGTAGGGATAACTCACATCTGTGCAGTTGAGAAAAGCTGGTGGTGGGTGGGAGGATTGTGGTGGACTGGGTAGTGAAGCAGCCATTGAAATAAAGCATATGATCCTCTGCATGCTGTGCCACAGGGTGGTCCACCTTGTTTTTTTATCACAGTTTTGTGGTGGCCATTCATCCTAATGGACAGCTGCTTAGTGGCCATGCCAATATAGAAAGCTGCACAGTGATTGCAGCACAGTTGGTAAATTATGAGGCTGCTTTCACAGATGGCCTGGTCTCTGATACAGTAGGATAAGCATGTGACATGACTGGAATAACAAGTGCTGGGTGGGTGGACTGGATGGGTCTTGCAGTGCGGTCTTCCACAGGGATATGACCTCAGTGGCAGTGGGCTGGGTTTCAGGGTGGCAGGATGTTATGGAGCTTGGGAGGGTGACAGAACAACACTTTAGGAGGGGTGGGAAGGATCTTGTGCAGGATGTCTCATTTCTGGGCACGAGGACAGATAATCAAACCTCGGTGAAGGATGCACTTTAGTTGAGTCCAGGGTATTACTAGGTGACAAGGGAAGCACTTTCTGTGAATGATTACTGGTGTAGAGGGAGGATTTGGGATGTGTGGGGATATGGCATGGGAGATTTGTTTGTGGACTAGGTCTGTGAGGTAGTATCTCTCTGTGAAGGCCTTTGTGAAACCCCCGACATATTGTAAAAGGAAGTTCTTATCACTGCAGATATGCCATCTACGGGTGGCCAGGTTGTAAAGAACGGATTTTTATGTGGAAGGGTTGACAACTGTCGAAGTGTAGGTACTGTTGGTGGTTGATAGGTTTAATGTGTACAAATGTGTGTATGGAGCATTCACTGAGGTGGAGGTTGACACCCAGGAAAGTGGCATATTGGATTGAGGAAGACCAGGTGAAGTGGACAGGGGAGGAGGAGTTGAGATTTTTGAAGGAAGGATGGTAGGGCTTCCTGACCCTGTGTCCACATCATGAAAATATCGTCAATTAAACCTGAACCGGGCCAGAGGTGTTGGGTTTTGAGATGCTAGGAAGGATTCCTCCAGATGGCCCATAAACAGGTTAGCATAGGAGTGTGCCATGTGGGCACCCATGGCTGCACCACAGATTTGATGGTAAACTTTCCCCTCAAAGGAAAAGTAGTTGTTAATTAGGATAAAGTTGGTGAGTGTTATGAGGAATGAGGTATCAGGCTTGAATTCAGAGGGATGAGAGAATATGACACTTTGCAAGTATCGATATTTAAGGCACTCTACGCCACAGGGGATATTGGGAGAGTTAGTGTCAAGAGTGGCAAGGGAATGGGAATGTGGGATGTTGGTGTATAAGGAGGTGGCATCCACTGAGACAAGATAGGATCCAGGAGGTAAAGGGGTGAGGATGATGGTGGAGAGTCGGAAAAGGGACTGATTGGTATCCTTGATATGGGACGTTAGATTTTGGACGATTAGTTGAAGGTGTTGGGCAATGAGGGCTGAAATTATTTCAGTAGGAGCACAGTAACCAGCCATAGTTGGGCGTGCAAGAATTTTGGTTTGTGGATTTTGGAGAGCAAGGAGAAGGTGGGTGTGCAGAGTACTGTTGGGGTGAGGAGGGAGCTGGAATAGGGGATAGCTTCTGGGGGGCCATAGAACTTTAACAGCGATTTCAGATCTTGTTGGACTTTGGGAATGGGGTCATTCTGGCACAATTTGTAGGTGGAAGAGTCAGAAAGTTGGTGGAGCCCTTATGTTAGTTAGTCATTGTGATCCATAACTACAGTGGTGGAACCTTTATCTGCAGTAAGATTATGTCGGGATTTGTTTTGAAGTTGTGGATGGGTCTCCTATCTTCTGGTGAAAGGTTTCAGTTCTTAGGAAGGGACTTGGGGAAAAATGGCGAGGCCAAGTTGGAGGTGAGAAATTCTTTGAGGGTAATCAGGTGGTTGTGTGTGTGTGTGTGTGTGTGTGTGTGTGTGTGTGTGTGTGTGTGTGAAAACCACCTCCCCCCTCCATCCCTAAGCTGCATATTGTTCCTCCCATTTAATACGAACATGCCCTGCAAGGCAGTGCCATAGCCATCCCCACCAACATGACACAACCTTCCTATATCCATGTGGGCACTCGGAATCATTCTAGGTGTATGTCTTTTATGTGCCTGTCGCAGCTTGTCGTCGTCAATTCTTTGCGGTGAGTTGTTAACTGTCCTTATTACTATATTGTTAATTCCAATCTGGACTTTCCATTATTAAACTTTTAGTATGTTTATATATCGGCTCACACATTCCTAAGGAATACAACAAACTACATAAATTTTGTTTATGTTCCAAGGTGAACATAATTGTAACAAAATTCTTAACAAATATGAGTTTGGTCACTCCCTATCTTTCCACTGTTTCAAAAGTAAGATTCTTCTAATTTGTAAAACTAGTAAGCATATGAGATAACATGATATCTTGAGAGAATACCTTGAAGGAGTATATCATCTTTGTGAGATTCACATTAGAAGTACAGTGCTTTTCATACGCATTTGTACCATTAACATCTTTGTAACTTCCAAATGAAAGCCTCTCTGTAACAAATACATATTGCTTTTCAATTTTATACTTCTGGAAGAATAGGTCACCAGTTTCATGTGAAGGCCTAATTTATGAAAGAGCAACTGAATCCAAATATGTATAAAATAAATATTTTTGACTTGCCTAAAGTACAGGCTCGTCGACGAGCCTGTACTTTACGTAAGTCAAAAATCTTTATGAAGAAACCTTATTCAGAAAAGTCATATTCGTGAATGAATTTAAACTTTATGTGCAGTAAGAAAATGTGTTGATTGCTGCTGACAGTGTTACTTAACTCTTCTGAATGACAACATACATAATTTGTGTTTTGTGTTTGGTAACACATACTTCAGATAGGCCTAATGGTTTGCCGCTGAAGAAAGCAGTTTATCGCACTTAATAGAAAATCAGGCAGTGCTGAAGGAATTAGATTAGGTAATGAAACAATATAAGTAGTAGATGAATTATATTATTTGGGTAGCAAGATAACTTCTGATGGCCAAAGTAAAGAAGAGATAAAATGCAGAAAGGCTATGGGAAGAAAAGCATTTCTGAAGAAGCGAAACTTGTTAACATCCAATATTAATTTAAATGTTGGGAAGTCCTTTATGAAAGCATTTGTATGGAGTGTAGCATTGTATGCGAGTGAAACTTGGACGATTAGGAGTTCAGATAAAAAAAAAAAAAAAAATGATAGAATCTTTTGAAATGTGGTGCTACAGACGAATGGTGAAAATTAGATGGGTATATCACGTAACTAATGAGGACGTGCTTAACTGAATTTAGGAGCAAAGGTGTTTCTTGGCATATCCTGACTAAGAGAAGGGATAGATTGGTTGGACACATTCTAAGACAACAAGGAGTTGTCAACTTAGCATTAGAAGGAAGCATGTGGGGTAAAAATCGTAGAGGGAGACCGAGAGATGAATATAGTAAGCAGATTCAAAAGGATACAGGTTGCCGAATGTATTCTCAGATGAAGAGACTTGCATCAAACCAGTCTGCGGACTGAAGACAACAACAACAACAACCTACAACTTTATCAATAGGCCTACACTAATTAGTCCTAGGCCTAACTCTTAAAAAACAAACATTTCAGCACTTGACAAGTGCACACTAACTACTAGCCTAAATGCTTTTCCCTGTACTCTGCAGTGAAACAATTCTGTAACATGACTACCAATTCAAACTGTTCACAGCCACTACTGTTTAGTCTTTTCTCTCATGTCTTGTTACTTTAATTATGGTTGTATGAAACCAAGAAGTATTAATTTATAACAATATCTACTGATATCTTGATTTTAGCACTTTTAGCACTAGCCTACTTTTGAAATGGTAAAACTTGTTACAGAAGAGAAGCTACTTTTGTGAAGAAAATGTAGAACACTTTCTCTTACAACTTCTGAAAAGTTCCCTGAACGCAGTGATAATTTTTTTTAGATTTTGGGTCGGGAGAATTGTATCCGCTAAGTTGATGTAATCTTAATTTTTTTCAGTGTGTCCATACCAGTGAACTGTTCTGATTTACTGTAAGTAAAATTTCACTTCCGGCAACGGCGGTGTAGTATGCTGATGTTGGCAACTACAACTGAATGCATTTTGAATAACAAAACACATGGAATGAGGGGAATATTTCTTGCTGACCAAGAAAATGCTCTTCATGGTCTATAGTTAACAGGTTCTTGAATATAGTCGTTCTTTGCTCGTCCAGTGAATTACTTCAAATTTATTGCCAACATTCGGAAACTATGACGCCAATGGCGTAGGTAAAATTTAACGTCTTTTTCATCTGAAAAGGTCACAAAACCTACATATCGGAATAGCTGAAACATAAAAACTAATGACATGCCGCAGATATCTGATTCGGCATGACATGACGCCGCATAACTCAGATTATCCAAAATTAGAATACAAAACATTTTAATATATTCCAAACACAAAAATTGTCAAGTACACGCAATTGGCAGTCAAGGATAGGATTTGAATTCAAATGTCGCTTCACTTAATAAATTTTTCGGGTGGTTTATCCCTTTTTCAATTTCTGTACTTTCTGGTCAATTTTCTGTTTGTGTGGCCATCCAATAGTCTAAATTATCAAAAGAACCTAGCTTATACTTACCGGTACTCCTAAATGGCTCCCCCCGAAAATCTTAACAAGGAGCAAATGGACGTATTATTGGTAGCGGTAATTCTTGCAGTATCACGTAATGGAGAGGTATGCAGCCGGAACATTGGAAAACTTCCAACGTAATTTTTCTTGGATATTATTTTGTTCCTCTTTTCACCTTTCAACACCACAATTTTCGAATTTCCCTGACAGGTAAACTATCTTTCTGACCAAAGAGCACGAAAATTTGTACAAAGTCATGTATGAAAAGTAAGAAGTACGCAGGATTAACTGTACACACTTGAATTAATCTGAATCCGAACGGTACCTGCAGAGGCGGACACACTATCGAATGTGCGGGGTAGAATCCGTTTGTTGACAGAAACGCGGATCAGCTTTAAAGATACAAGTTTGGCATTAGCACTACTGAACTGACACTCGCAGATTCCGATATACTCCGACTATTTTGTAGTTCAGGTCAAAATGTGTTTTACGCTCAGCCGAGTTCGGGAATAACCAACGTGGAGGTTGCGAGAGGTTGTTCCCGTTGTTTTCAGTGTCTTATTTGTTTAAGCGACAGATTTCGAAATATCAATGTTTAAAGATGTGATTATACTGCTATAAAGTGTAGCAGCAAGCAAGAAAATGTTTTAACATTTCTTCTCTCTTACTGATATGTGCTCAGGAAGATAACCACTTATTCTTTGGGAGGGTTTCCAGAAAAGTCACATACTTTAATTGTATTGCCATATCATATTTTTATTTTCAGAATTAACACTACCTCCAAAAAATAAGAGAATGAGTACGAAATGTGAGCAAAACTAGAATGTAGGTAAACTTTTACTTCCCTTCCCGGTGGCCTCGCGCGATTATGTTTGGGACGTCAGCAAAACGATATATTTTGCCAAGATGTTAACATTACAAATCCGTGCCAGATATGTCTTTGTTTCATACATAGGGCCTACTGTTAAGTCAGTAAAAAATGCTGTTCCTGCTGTACGGTTGACAGCGGCGAACCAAGGCTGTCTGAGGCCCGGGGCGGCTGCAAAACAAAATGAAGCCCCCATCCACTTGTAAATACGTGTATTACTATAAAACAGTAACTTTTGCGTTTTGGGGGCCCTCCCGGGACGAGATGTACGGGCCAGTCTGCATAGAATAGCTTTAGACATTCTGAGGCCCCACAATGAGAGGCGAAGGTAGCTCCAACTTTCCGGGTAAGAAGTGTATCGGATCTCTAAACATTGACGACTGCGACAGTACATGTACCGGCATAGCACCACGGACAGACATACGTTGGTCAATCACAAGCAGTAGTTTTTGTTGAAAAGTTTGTCAGCACGCCTATTTGTCTACGCATTACTGTCTCGTCGTTTACATGGGTCCCCAAAAATTCGGATTTCGTAGGTTTATCAATTCCGCTTTTGGTTATGTAAACACCCCAAAACTAAACCTGGAAACAGGTTTTGTCCTTTACAGTCTATTTTCGTGCCCATGTAAACGCAACCGTTTTCGAAGTGTTCTTTGATTTTCAGGTTACGACTTCTAGTTAAGAAAAATATGGACAGAGCGACTTTCTGCGGTTAAAGGCGTATATGTATTCGACACAACATGAACTGTGTGTTTAAAATCAGAGAATGCAACAGCTGTTTTTCAGACTCCGTATCTGAGTGGGATATCTACATCTACATCTACATCGATACTCTGCAAATCACATTTAAGTGCCTGGCAGAGGGTTCATTAACCACCTTCATAACTTTTCTCTACCGTTCCATTCTCTAATAGCGCGCGGGAAGAAAGAACACCTAAATCGTTCCGTTTTCGATCTGATTTCTCTTATTTTATTGGGATGGTCATGTCTCCCTAAGTAGGTGGGTGCTAGCAAAATATTTTCACATTCAGAACTAAAAGTCGGTGATTGAAACTTCGCAAACAGGTCACGCCGCATTGAATAATGTCTTTCTTTTAATGATTTCCACCCCAATTCGTGCAACATTTCCGTGACGCCCCCCCCCCCCCCCGTAACGTGATAAAACAAAACGAGCTGCCCTTCTCTGAACCTTCTCAATATCTTCCGTCAGTCCCACCTGGTGAGGGTCCCACAAGGGGCAACAGTACTCCAAGAGAGGACGCACAAGTGTGATGTAGGCAGTCTCTTTGGTGGAGCTGGTGCATCGTCTAAGCGTTCTGCCAATGAAACGTAACCTTTGGTTCGCCTTCCCCACAATATTTTCTATGTGTTCTCTCCAGTCAAAGTTGTTCGTAATTGTAACTCCTAGGTATTTGGTAGAATTTACGACCTTAAGGATTGACTGATTTATCGCGTAATTGAAGTTCAGCGGATTTCTTTTAGTGGTCATGTGTATTACTTCACACTTTTCTTTATTTAGAAAGATTTATAGACGCAGATATAAAATGCGCTTCATCACGACGGCGATAAACGGCATACGAAACTCGGTTTGCGTCTTCCGGAAGATACGTTACATGTAAACTTAGTGCGTTGGTCGGTTTCTCATTCAGCCCTGTCCCCTTCCTATGACGTCAGCAGAGCTCCGGCCAGTAGCAGAGCTTTTCCGATCGCGTGACGAAATCCTGAAATGTCAAGAGGTTCGTTCCAGCAGCTGCCAGACTGCTTGACGCGCATGCGCAACGCTGAAATTGTGTTCCAGCAGCGCCTTCTCCCGCTTCTGGCTACTCGGAGTGCGGCAGTTAGGTGTTCCAGCAGTTGCCGCAAGCAGCCAGACGCTACCCGGAAAAAACATTTCTGGCGCGGTCAAGCTGCCAATTTGCGCATGCGCAGAAAAGGCTGAGTTAATGGTGGGGGATAGCCATCACGTGATTCGTGTGTGTTTGTGGAGTGTTTTTCGATTATTTCGAAGTCACTGCAATCCCACTTGAAATCAGATATTTCTCGTTTACACTTATTCGTTATCAAGAAGGAAAGTATTTTAATTATTCACTTAAACTCACATTCGCCTGCAGCCAGAAACAGTGCAGAAAGCGTTCCAGCAGTGCAAGTATCAAACAAGGATTTTTACGTCATAGTAGCTGCGCATGCGCAGTAACACCTGTTTCTTAGTGCTTGAAAGTAGCCGTCTGGCAGCTGCTGGAACGAACCTAAGATTTTATAAGCGTTAATTCCACAAAAGAAGCGACGCTTAGTGATAACTTACGGGACACTGCTGTGGGAGAGTTCAGTAATCGAGGATGACAGAGTGGGGAGGAGGTCGCCGGCAGGGGGCGCGGCTGGGAGCGCCGGCAGTGTCGGCGCCTCAGTCTGCGTGTGTCTGTCAGTGTCAGTGTGGACGCGGTGCCTGGCTGCAGCGGCCACAGGTGAGTCGCCACAGCTGTGCTGCCCACAGCTCCAGCGCCTCCGCCACCCGTCTAACATTACCCAACTGCTAAACTTTCACGGTGACGGGTGGTGTTCGGGCTTACTGTGGGCTACTTTCCGCCATAGACGGCACAAAACGTTTGGCAGACGGTGATATTTACAAGGATGAGTGTGCAAAATTTCTTAAAGATCGGAATGAATTGTAGGTTTAGGTACTCACTGGCATGAAACATAAAAAAATTGAGTGACTTTCCACTTGGATACAGAGTGAGCAAAGTCTCATCGCTATTGCGTGAAGAGTACAACAACGCAAAGCTATGAACATGCGGCAGTTGGCAACGTGTCTGATGTCATGTCTCCTAAAATAGAAGTCTACAGTGACATAACTTTGTTGGTAATACATATGACAAATATTTACTTCGTCATTCTTATAAATCCATTTTTATACATACATTAAATTAACGAACAACTTTGTTTCCGTGCACTTCCAAAGACTCCGCTCAATCTTTCTACCATATCCCGGCGGAAAGTGTATGGGCTTTATAAGCTAAAGCAACTGTAATTGCTTCTTGATCTGCTGTAACAGAATCAATTAACATGGGCTCCCAAAACGACTTCACGAACTTAGTGCTAGTTGCGCTGTTGCTTGCTCACGTCAAATCGAGTCTGAAAGCGGTTTTCCTCTTATACAGTAAATTTTCGTGCCCATGTAAAACCGCAATCGTTCTTTAAAATGTTCTGGGCTTGTCAGGTTGAGTCTGTCGTAAGAATTATTGGGTAATATACGCATGAACGTTTCTGCAGTTAAATATATTTGAGTTTGAATTTGTGTATTTGTGGAAAGAAACTGTTCAATAAATCGGGAACTGAAACGTCTGTTTTGCAAACGTCGTATTTGACTGGGCTGGCAAATCCGCTTAAGGTTTCAACTTGTGAACGCGACATCGAAAAAAAATTCTACGAACTTCGGCTTTCGTCTTCGGGAAGATGTCACATATAAACCAAATGAACATCTTTTATGTGGTGTGCCTCAGCCACCAGTGAACCTAAACGAACTAAGGCGTAGGATTGAAGCTGTATTTGCATCAACTACTCCAAACACACTGAATAAGATCTGGAACGAACGTGGCTATCGACTCGGTTTGCCGTGTGGCGAATTGTGCTCACATTGGACACCTGTACACACGGCGTTGGTCATTTCCTTGCTGTACCATTTGTAATGGTAAGGTTACCGCAATAAATTCCACAAAACTTAAGCCGATATTCATTTTGGTACACCCTGAATTGCGTATACAGACCACCGTATACTAACAGAACTTACTTCTTGGTGGTGGTGGTGGTGGTGGTGGTGGTGGTGGTTGTTGCTGCGAGAAAATTAATGAAATGATTCACTTCAAACTTAAATTTGAATTTGTACATTCCAAATAATGTTTTACGTAAGCATTTTCTCAATATAGCATCGTACGACGTGGCTTTTCTAACAACCTTAAGTTTCCGCGAAAAATTTGATAACGGTAGTCAGATCTAACAGTGAGATGGTATTGAGTCCTCTGAAATGCTTCACATAACAGGTAACAATTCATGCAGTCTGTGTCATCACCTCGGAGTTCAGATGTTAAAGCACTGATGTATGACACTATGTATACATACCTGATAACTTTCACTGATCTTGGAATCAGTGGCGCACTAAGGCTGCCGGAGGCCCGGGGCGGCGACAAAATTAAACGAGGCCCCAACTAAGACCACTTGGAAATACATGTACTTCTATAAAAATAACTAGATTTGTAGGCCCCCAGGACGAGAGGTACGGGACGGTCTCTGAAAGAAATCGCTTTCGGGATTTGGAGGCCCCCCATAACGACGAGAGGCCAAGGGCGCTCCTCGCCCACCAAAAAAAAAAAAAAAAAAAAAAAAAAAAAAACCGCGTGCTCTCGAGGTATTTGGAGGCCACCAAGACGAGAGGCCCGGGGCGGTCCGCCCCCTCCCCTTAGTCCGCCTTTGTTACAGTGAAGCAGATAATGTGGATTTGTTACTCACTTTAGTTAGGACGTAGCTGGAAGTTTCCAGTATACTCACGTAAAAAATAAGAAAATTGTTTTAATATCTGTATGGTTGGTTAATAAAGTATATGGACAAGTTTTTAAAAGTTCTGCCTTCGAACGTCGGCAAAATTTCTATTGTGTGCGACGCGAAATATTTTCATTACACAAATTTAAATTCGGCAGTAAGGTACGTGCATGATGCTAGGCTAATATGATTTTCTTACAGCGTGTACTGCGTCTGTAGACATTCACTGTTTAACCTGCAATGGGTCAACAGAAAATCTCCATTATACACTGACAAACGGAAGTTGTGGAAAACGCATAACATTTTCATAGAATCGGTCATAAACGATAACCTGAATGTTTGCTGTAACTTTTCGTCTGTCAGCCGTGACATGTTCTTCCTCTGCTACTATTTCCGGCTTAAATTTTTTAAATATTCAATACCACTGCAGAACTGTAATCAGATTAAGCTGTTCAGTGAAAACGAACTGACGTCAGACGCCGCCCGAATTTAAGAACATCGACCGGCGTGGTCACACAGCATCCGATGTAGTTTGTAGTCGGGTTAAGAAGGTCGGTTGTTAATTTGGAATCAATTGTATGTAAAGTATATTAGATGTAAATTTCGTGGGGTGCAATGGATTTCACCTACACTGTTAGGCTTTCGCTATTAATGAAGATATCGAAAGCATACGAATGAGCTACATATGTCTCGAAATAAGAAAGTGGTGACGATTATGTACTGTCCTCAGTTGTTACTACCAGACAAGCTTTACGAACATACGAGGTACCGGTAAAAGGAAAATTTATAGTGCATATTCGTGATATTTAGTGCTGTTACTTAAGAGTAATTTTACGTTAGATGTAAAGGAAGCCTTCCGCGGCCGTTGTATCTAAAATTCTTTGGGGTTTTTGGCCGCTTTGTCCATCTACAAAATTAGACGTCCGATTTTATAAATTGTCAATGCGGCCAAAAACCCAAAGAATTTTGACAGTAATTTTATGGCTTTGCTGACTTTATCTGAAGTTATGCAGACATATAAAAGTAATTAAAAAAACTTCCAGTTAGATAAGTTTATTGCTTATCACGAGTTAGAACTTATTAGCATCTTCTGGTCCATTTGTTTACGTAAGTACGGTACTTTTTCGACGTTTGTTTTTTCTGCGACTTTTCACTGGAGTTGTCTTACTGAAGTTGGGGAAACTCGGACAGAATAAATTTTGAGGTGTTTATTTATCCTAATGTTTTCTCCTGAAAGGTGGTCTCCTTAACTCAGAATCACACAATAACGTATGCCTACCTTTATACAAAAACCAGTGTGACGATTTTTGTGTTGATATCCATTGTATTGGACAGTATTTGCAAATAGACAGTACTATTCATTGTGAAAAAAAAGCAAATATTTAAGATTGCCCTTAGTGTAGTAACCTGACATCTAAGAGCTGTATAAAATCACATGGTAACGTCACGAAATATTCATGTAAACAAATGCACTAAAAGCGAGAAAAATTCTCGAAATGCATTGCGCCAAGCATAAATACATAATGGGTACAGTTTTTCAGAATTCAAATGCATGAATAACACCGTCAGGCCTATACGCTGTCCAGAAACATAAGATTATGATCGAAATGAAGTTACCGATTTTCAATGACTGTCACTAATATATAAAGCACTCTCCGTATGTTTGTACGTGTTGCATACAAATCTACAGTTTTGTTCCAATATTTATGGAATTTTGTACACATAAGCTTCAATCCATGAGAACGGTCGCCGTAAGTAAGAATCATGTACGATACAAAGTTCACGAGATATGATGTCATAAACAATGAGATGCGCAGAAAACTGCTGCATTTAGCGACAATTCTGCTCATTTTCTCCTAAACCACTGGACCGATTTCAATCAAATTTCGTACACACAAGTGCTACAGGGTTAAGTATCACATATGACACATGGTTCGAAAGATATTACGTCATAACCAATAGAAATGGCAAAAAATGCCATATAATGCGGCGAGACTTCGGAAATACACTGTATGAGAATGACAGTACTTAGACTCGAAACAAACTTTATACATAATTTCAAACATTAATTAAACCCTTTCTCGCTGGCAACCATAGTAAAATGATGAAAAGAGTTTCTCGCTTACTACTTTTCCGCTGTTTATGGAGTAACACTAGAAATATTAGACGCAGGGCACTTAACAGACGGTATACACATATATAGTTGAATGTACCTTCTAAATTGTATCATAGCACGACACGTAGTTCGAGATAGCACATAAACAGTAACGTTAACGGAAAACCGCCCCATATGCATTCAAAACTATTTTTGTTGTTCGTGCCAAATTGCAACTGTGCTGATTTTCTCCCTGAAAACGTATCCAAAACCATAAGGATCCAAACAATTAATAACTTATGCATATGCCTAGTTCGAATTGTGCACTGTAGTAGTCATACAATAATCAGACAACTTCTCGAATTTTCGTAATAATTTCATCCAAGCTATGGATGGAGAATAACGAAGCAGTTTTTCACACAAGGTTACTTACTTCATGCAGAAACAACGCAAATACTAAAGTATAGGTATTTACTTCCTGCTCCTGTAACATTCCACAAATACCATGGAACAGAAGCATTTAAAGTACGTTACTACGTCGCTAAAGCTGTAGTAGACGTTTGAGGCTTACAGTAAGGCACTTTTGTCACTTAAAATGACAGACGTCAGAACTCTTCGTCCCTCTCGAACTCTGGAATACAAAACTGTACTAAATGGATACTTTGTATTTATTCAGTAGCACAGAGTAACATAGACGGAGAAGCAACCCGCCCGCCCGCTCCAACCGGTCCTATGCTCACCTCGTAGTTCCGTAAGTTGCCACCAGGATCAGGCGGTTCCCCGGCTTAGTACCGGTAGACCACACTAGAGGCACTACTGAGGGTGCCTCTCGCATGTCAGAGGGAAGCGTGGAGGGGAGGCTGAGGGGAGAGCTCGTGCCGCCTGCCACGAGGTCACGGCTGTGTCCGGCTTGCTGCCGTTTGAGGGGAGGTGGTGGTGGGGGCAGCCGCTACCTGCCGTCTGCTCAGGCCAGTTTTAAAGGGCTGCTTCTGATCTCAGCGCCATCATGGGACATCTTACGGAACTGCTTCAGCAACCTCCGCCCCGCACCCCTGAGCGTGTGACCGGGCCCTTATGGAGGTTTCCCGTTTGTATTTGTCTGTAGTTAGTACAATATTTTGTACTTGCTAACCTGCAAAGGATTTAATTACCTTAAATTTACTTCCAGCATCAGACGCAGTGCCCGGGGAAGAGTAAAAGAAATGATGCAGATGAAGCGTTGTACCCTGCCAATTTGTGTGGACACTATCGTGGTAAGTAATTCTGGAGCTAGTATATGTAATTTCCTTCATACTTAGGAAGTTAATTTACGGTTCAGTTTGATGTTGAATACATGTACCAAAGTATCCGATTTTTCGACGTGCATCCATCGTTAAGAAGCTAACCACTGTTTTCACCCTTTAAAAAATCTTTTCCAAATTATCAGCCTTGAAACTTCAGTTCGCATATACGTGAGAATAAATTCATTTAGTGCAACGAGCACACCACCTGTGTATTAATGTCTAATTAAGATGTACTGATTAATCCAAAACTGTCAGGGATGTAAGTCTGTCAGGTTCCACTACCTATTGCAACAGTATAGGGAGCGTTTCAGCCTTAGCTACTTAAATTGCTTTAGGAGTTAAGATTACTAGCATTAAGACTCCCGTACAGTCAAGATTGGAAGTTTCTCATGTACAGTAAGAAGTCAACCATACAGCAAGCGAACCTAATTAGAAGTCATATCGCGACCCATTTAAAGAAAGTCCAGTAATTGCTGTGGTACAAACCTACGAAGCACCGTAGCTTTACTCAGGACCTTTGAAGTACCTAAGTCTTCCACTTCACTCTGCAAGAATAAGTATTGATAGATAAATGTTACTTTTTTCTCTTTGCTATAGAAATTGACAGAAAATTCATCATATACCCAATGAAATTCAGGATCAATGAAACTGAAAAGTTAATTAGTATGGAGAACGTAAAATGCTTACGTCAACCTGAAGTAGATGAGGCAAAGCAGGTCAGAGAACACGGAATTCAGCTTCAGCTCATGTTATTTAAGAATGAAGCTGGATGTGATGAAACCACATAAAAATACGTTAAACGAAGACATACTAAAGTAGAAAACAGCACACAAAAAATTGGAGAATAAAATTTCACTAAAATACAGTAAAATGAAATAAATTAAAACTGGTAGGTAGAGTACTTGGACAAGAATAAAAAGGACCAAGTAAATAAAATAATGGAGGAAACACAAAAAGATGGAAAAAATAAGGGACCATCTGATAGCATACAATTGCAGTGCTCGAAAAGAGGTCGACAGACATGGTCGTAGCACTCTGCACACACAGTTCAGAGCAAGATTAACATACAGTAGCTTAAATTAACCTGGTGAATTAATGTATCTACAATTCAGAAAAAAAAATTATGGGATTGTCACCACTCAAGAAAAGGTATTGAACTTGGAGAAATGAGTTATTGGTTTACTATATAGGTACAAAACATTACTTCTGGAGAGTTCCTTCAAACAAAAGGCAAAAAGCGAATAACAGGTAGTGTGAAAAAGTGTAAGGAATCATGGAAATAATAGCATTTGGAAAAATACACTAACCACACAAATATATGCGTACCCTCAGGACCGGCCTTAATCACCGAGGCGCCATGGTTCTTTCCTTGTGAATTTCATATGTACTAGCTTAAACGCGCGGCTGCGCTCGCGTGTTGGTTGATTACGATAGATAAGCTATCTTTCAGTAGTGTGCTATGAGACTGGTTTTGAAGGATGAAATGAAATAAAATACCTTCTTTAGAAACAAACATTTTAATAAACATTCAGTAGTGTGCTATGAGACTGATAATGATACACTGAGTGCATTTTTACGTGTGATTGAATGTAATATCACAGATCGATCACTTCTTGCGCGAAACGTCAAATTTTTTTAGAGAGATGTATTAACAGAAATTTCTTTTTTACTGCTTTATTTGTTCTTATATTTCCTTATTCGCATGCTTATCCTTAATAAAGAGCTGAAGACATTGTAGCACGCATAGACCAATGATATGGTTTGTGGTATCACGTTTCGCTGTATGTAACCTCTTTGTTATAGAGTCGCAAACGTAATCGCTGGCCTTAAGTCCGATTTTTTATAATTTGACGAGTTTCAACCACCATATCTTCAACCCCATTATAGCTATCTGCATGGAACTGCTATGCTGAATAACGGGAGACTTCGGACAATTACACACAGACCATTCGTTTGCGTTTTGTAGTTTTCTCTGCAGAGCGAAATATTAACACATACACTTAGAATTTTATGTACATTGATAACTTTCCATCCCAATACACTCCGCCCTTTTATCATTATCAATTTTCAAAGAGTAATTGTTCGGCATTTCGCGTTATATTCTTCAAATTTTAAATATCTACCAGATCGCTATAAAATAGTGCCTAAAACCTTCCTCAGGTATAAAGTAGTAACTGTACAAATATTGAAGTCTCTGGGTCTTGTCGTTAGGTCGTGATAAGCGTACAACGAACAGACATGCACATTATATATATATATATATATATATATATATATATATATATATATATATATATATATATATATATATATGTACAATATATAAATATCCGATAGCCATAAAACCATGCCTAAAGCCTTCCCCGGGTAGACATTAGTAACTGTACAAATTTTTTAGCTCTTCATGTCTTGTGGTTCAGACGTGCTAAACGTACACCGAACATTCACATTTATGTGTGTATGTATGTCCTCTGTGTTCATAAACCACACATTCGATTGCAATGAAACTTTGCACTTCTCACCGTACACCCACGAAGGTTCCCGAGCCAAAAGCAAGAGTACGGCACATCTCAGAAGATAGGTTATAAATAAGGCCAGCGCATGAGAATACCCAGATTGATGCGTCAATTATTGGAAAATGGCAGTAATTAGGGACATGTAACAAAGTTGGCATGTAATTTAGGACGTTTATGAAGCATTGTCCACCCCTCAGACAAAATGATGAAACGAAAAGTCTACCGCTCACAATAGTTTCGAAGTAGATGCCGTGAAACAGTTGCATCAGACATGACCTTGTCTCTAATAAAGATCGCATTACAGATTAGCTTGTTAATATTTTTGTCTGAAAGACTCACTTAATTCTCTTGCATCCAAAATTAAGCAATCAGTTTTCTTAATCTCTATGTATATAAAAGCGAAAGGACACTCAGTGACTAAACACGAAATTTCGAAAACTACTTCACCTATGAAGCTGAAATTTAGCAGGAATGTAGTTTACAGGTAGAAACGTCAGCTAAGAAAGCATTTTGTGATAAGTGCATGGCAGAACATACTTCTTACAGTCGCTAAATCTAAAGTTTCATTCCAGTCTTTCACGCTTCATCTTCGAAATAAGAGGGAGGTCACCGTCTACCTTAACTTTAATTCGGTGCATGGGGGAGGGTACTTCGTAACATGAAAATGGATCCCTAAATGCTTTGGTCGCGCTATAACTATTGGAGAACGGATCAACGGATTTCAGCGATCCTCAGAACAAGGGTTGGTAGAGAGAGAGAGAGAGAGAGAGAGAGAGAGAGAGAGAGGGGGGGGGGGAGTGGGAAAGGTGGAAACGAATAGATAGGGCGAAAGAGGTGGATACAGCAAGAGTGGAAGGGGGGGAGGGGATGTGGACTGGGTGAGTGCAGGATAAACACAATCCCGGGCAACCCGGGTTTACAGCTAGTGTAATAGGAAATAGATTTAAATAGAAAACCCTCTAACATGCTCCATTTGTCTTCTGTTGTCTTCTGTTGTCACTGACGTCACTGTAGTACATACTGTTTCCACTTCTACACCACTGGTATGAACAGAAAACGCAACGTTATCCAGATGTTTGGATGTAATTCTTGAAGATTACGTTTACGGATTCAATGGGCGTTGCGACAATGTTGCAGGCCTAAAATTTAATAGACATCAATATAATTTCATTTTGACAGTTAACTTCGTTTTAAATTAGAAAAGAATGTACTACTTCTTCAGTCTGTCGCGGCGTAGTGGCGGAACACACACAGGCGATATGCTCAGATGCGCGAGGCCTTTCCCCGTCGGGGGTTCGAATTTCCCTCCTCGAGCATGGATGTTTGTGTCGTATTTAGTATTAGGTAGTTACGTAGTTCATAAGTTTAGGTGTGTTGACTCCGCAGTTAAGTCCCTTCAGCCTAACAAACATTTGAACTTCATTTTCATTTTTTTAATGCTAAGGAAGATATTCCACGTCGCAGAAGAGTCTTACATCTATTCGATTTTTTCGTAGACACGTGCACGGTGTCAAAGTGCATTGAAAAACTGTACGTAAGATTTAATTCGGTCAGTTATTTGTTCATCCACAGCCTTTTCCCTCGTAATGCCGTTAATACGTCGTAATCGAATATGTGCTTTAAATAATGCGTATCAAAACGTGACACCATTATAGTTCTTGTTACAATAGCTTGTTCTAAATTTGTTTCCAAACAAGAACGGTGTTAGCCCAGGATTTCCATGAAATAGTTAGTGGTGAACAAGACATGGTGCACTTCTTTACTGCAGTTCAAGCGAATAAGTGGGAGTGCTGCGGTAGTCTAGACACTCGACTCGCTTCACACGTCTAAGCTCGAGCCCTACCCTAAGACCGGCGCTGCATACCCCAAAACTACAAAGAAAACGATATTTATAAAGAAAAATAAACAAACGACCTAGTACCCACACACGAGAACTTCCGAAAGAGGAAATATCAAAAGGACCAACAAAATAGTAACAACGGTGCTGCTCAGAAAAATTTTGCACTTCAGACGTGAGGTGGAGGTGCTGAGTGCAAGACTACCAACATAAACATGTTACAGTGGGAGATTCTGCTTACTCGTAAAAATAAAAGGTGACACTAAATTTGTAATGTGACACATAGCGTCGATGGTGACCAAAGTTCATAACCAGTCAAGAAGGCTAGGAGCGTGTTTTTGTTGGGAAGAGCCGACAATCAAATGTTACGATCGCACTTAGAAAATGAATGGGCATAGTTTTATTCTGGGACTATGGATGTAGAGGAATTGTGGACTAAATTTAAGTGCATTGTTAATAAAGGGTTAGAGAAATATATGCCAGTAAAGACGATTAAGGATGGAAAAGATCCACCGTGGTATAATAATAATAATAATAATGTTAGAAAGCTGCTGAGAAAGCAAAGGCTGTTGCACCCTAGATTCAAAAAAGAACACGCAAATGACAGGCAAAAGTTAGTAGAGATTCGTGCGTCTATAAAAAGATCGATGCGTGAAGCATACAATAATTATCACAGCCATACCTTAGCAAAAGATCTTTACCAGAACCCGAAAAAATTCTGGTCCTATGTAAAATCGATAAGCGGGTTAAAGCCCACTGTCCAGTCACTAGTTGATCATTCCGGGGCAGTAATAGAAGAAAGCAAACGGAAAGATGAAGTTCTAAATTTAACCTTTAAGAAATCTTTCACGCAGGAGGACCGCACAAATATACCATCATTTGATCAACGTACTAATTCTGAAATGGGGGACATAGTAATAGGTATTTCCGGTGTAGAGAAGCAGCTGAGAGAGCTAAATACGAAAAAGTCTGCTGGTCCGGATGGAATATCAGTTCGGTTTTACAAAGACTATACTGCGGCATTGGCCCCCTACTTAGCTTGCATTTATAGCGAATCTTTAATTCAGCGCAAAGTTCCTAGTGATAGGAAAAAAGCGCAGGTGACTCCCGTTTTTAAGAAAGGAAAGAGAACTGACCCATACAATTACAGGCCAATATCGTTGACATCGGTTTCATGTAGAATTTTGGAGCATATTCTCAGTTCGAATATAGTAAATTTCCTTGAAACGGAAAAGCTTCTTTCCATGAATCAGCACGGGTTTAGGAAACATCGTTCATGTGAAACTCAGCTTGCCCTTTTCTCACATGACATCTTGCGAGCCATGGACGAAGGGCAACAGGCGGATTGTTTATCTCGACTAAAAAAGGCGTTCGACGCGGTGCCACACTGCAGACTGCTAACGAAGATACGAGCTTATGGAATAGGTTCACAGATTTGTGACTAACTGGAAGACTAAATAAGTAATAGAACGCAGTACGTTGTTCTCGACGGCGAGTGTTCATCAGAGACGAGTGTATCGTCAGGCGTGCCCCAGGGGAGTGTGATAGGACCGCTATTATTTTCTATCTATATAAATGATCTAATGGACAGAGTAAGTTGTAATTTGCGGCTGTTTGATGATGCTGTGGTGCATGGGAGGGTGTCGTCTGTAACTGACTTTAATAGCATACAGGATGACTTAGACAAAATTTCTAGTTGGTGCGAAGAATGGCAGCTAGCTCTCTATGTAGAAAAATGTAAGGTGATGCGCATGAGTAGAAAAAACAATCCTATAATGTTCGAATACAGCATCAGTAGTGAGCTTCTTGATGCGGTCGCGTCGTTCAAATATCTAAGCGTAACATTGCAGAGCGATATGAAATGGAACGAGCATGCAAGGACAGTTGTGAGTAAGGCAGACAGCAGACTTCGGTTTATTGGGAGAATTTTGGGAAGATGTACTTCACCTGTAAAGGAGACCGCGTATAAAACGCTTGTACGACCACGTCTTGAGTATTGCTCAAGTATTTGGGACCCGCAGCAGATCGGTTTGATGGAAGGCATAGAGGCGGTTCAGAGGCGAGCAGCTAGATTTGTTACCGGTAGGTTCGACCAATGCGCGAGTGTCACGGAAATGCTCCGGCAACTCAATTGGGGATCGCTGGAAGAAAGACGACGTTCTTTTCGTGAATTTCTGTTACGTAAATTTAGAGGGCCGGAATTTGAAGCTGAGTGTGGTACGACCTTGCTGCCGCCTACTTAAATTTCGCGTAAAGATCACAAAGACAAGAGAAATTAGGGCTCGTACGGAGGCATATAGGCATTCTTTTTTTCCTCGTTCGTTTTGGGAGTGGAATAGGAAAGGAAATGCCTAGTAGTGGTACAGTGTACCCTCCGCCACGCACCTTACGGTGAATTGCGGAGTATGTATGTAGATGTAGATGTAATAACGGAAATCATTGTTAAATCTAGATTAAATTGCAAAACGCCTGACAATATAGAAGAGCTGCATTAGACTTTCACGATAAAACACACAGTAAGGCAATGAATGAAGCAGACAATAAAAAATAACTGCATAAGAACTTAGGACAAAGACTGGGTTCTTCAATGACATCAAAACTGCGAATAATAGACATAATTTACGCAATAAATATCAACGCAGAATGCATACATTAGCAACCATTCACAGAAAATAAAATTCAAACGTCTGTGAAATGCAGGCAATAGTCCAAACGCAACATTAAAACGTCAGTTCCATATCTTAAAAAATAAAACTCCTACCAACACAATTAGGACGCTTTCTGCTCTGACACCCAGCACCATCTGCAGTATTTCGCCAGTACCACTTCTAACAAATTTCCCGTAAATTTGCCGATAAATAACGAACTATCATTGCGATGTAGATCATAGTCAGAGAACATGTATTGAAAATAAAAAAAATCCGCAGCATCCTTTTCTCAGAATTACAGCTTTCTTTGCACTGAAATACAACCAGCGTAGTCTGTAGTATTGCATCAGTACCATTTGTAACAAATCTCTTGAAATTTTTAGTGACCATTACAGACTCGCGTAACAATGTACTACACACATCCTTGGATCATTACTGAAAATAAGAAAATAGACCCTCATTCTCACAGAATTACAGCCTCCTTTGCACTATAATGCAACCGCTGTAATTTCTAGTATTCTTTCAGTAGGACTACCACTTTTAGTAAAACAATTGTAATTTTGACAATGACGATTGCAGAGTAGCATTACAATGTACAAAACACGTCCCTGAAGCATTACTGAAAAAATGATAATCGGCGGCCTCTTTTCACGTAATTACAGCACTTCATGCACTAAACAATTCAACCCCCCCCCCCCCCGCGTTATCGGTACCTTTTCGACAGTATAACTTGTAAAGTCTATGGTAATATTGACAGCGGCGATTATAGACTAACATAAGAATGTAGAACACACATCCCCAGTGGCGTAACTAGGACTAGGCTTTGTGGGGGGGATAATCTGCTTGACGACCAAATTAGATTAAAAACAGACTAGTATCTACCACTCTTGTTCAAGAAACTAATTCACTCCCATCATATGAAAACTTATGGTAAAACACACCAAGTTTCCAATCTCTACCTTAACGAGATTGATGTTATACGATTTCTTCTTCTCTTTTTTTTTTTTTTTTTTTTTTTTTTTTTTTTTTTTTTTTTTTTTTTTTTCTGGGGGTATTCTATCTCCCTCATCCACCCCATAGTTACGCCGCTGCACATCCCTGAACCGTAATGTAAATAGGAAAATCCAGAGCCCCTATCTCAAGGACTTAAAGCCTGTTTTGCATTAAAAAAAACCGTCATCCGCATTATTCCTTTAGTACCACTTGCACAATAACTCTTGTAATTTTGACAGTAGCGATTATGGACTAGCATAACAATGTACTACACACATCCCTGAAACACAACTGAAAATAGGAAAATCCAGAGCCTCTGTCACACAGAATTACAGCCGTTTTTTCCACTAAAATACAACTGGCGTCATCTGTAGTACTCCTTTAGTACCACTTGCAACAAATCTCTTGTAATTTTGACAGTAGCGATTATGGACTAGCATAACAATGTAGTACACACATCCCTGAAACACTACTGAAAATAGGAAAATCCAGAGCCTCTGTCACACAGAATTACAGCCGTTTTTCCACTAAAATACAACTGGCGTCATCTGTAGTACTCCTTTAGTACCACTTGCAACAAATCTCTTGTAATTTTGACAGTAGCGATTATGGACTAGCATAACAATGTAGTACATGCATCCCTGAAACACTACTGAAAATAGGAAAATCCAGAGCCTCTGTCACACAGAATTACAGCCGTTTTTCCACTAAAATACAACTGGCGTCATCTGTAGTACTCCTTTAGTACCACTTGCAACAAATCTCTTGTAATTTTGGCAGTAGCGATTATGGACTAGCATAACAATGTAGTACATGCATCCCTGAAACACTACTGAAAATAGGAAAATCCAGAGCCTCTGTCACACAGAATTACAGCCGTTTTTCCACTAAAATACAACTGGCGTCATCTGTAGTACTCCTTTAGTACCACTTGCAACAAATCTCTTGTAATTTTGACAGTAGCGATTATGGACTAGCATAACAATGTAGTACACACATCCCTGAAACACTACTGAAAATAGGAAAATCCAGAGCCTCTGTCACACAGAATTACAGCCGTTTTTCCACTAAAATACAACTGGCGTCATCTGTAGTACTCCTTTAGTACCACTTGCAACAAATCTCTTGTAATTTTGACAGTAGCGATTATGGACTAGCATAACAATGTAGTACACACATCCCTGAAACACTACTGAAAACAGGAAAATCCAGAGCCTCTGTCACACAGAATTACAGCCGTTTTTCCACTAAAATACAACTGGCGTCATCTGTAGTACTCCTTTAGTACCACTTGCAACAAATCTCTTGTAATTTTGACAGTAGCGATTATGGACTAGCATAACAATGTAGTACACACATCCCTGAAACACTACTGAAAATAGGAAAATCCAGAGCCTCTGTCACACAGAATTACAGCCGTTTTTCCACTAAAATACAACTGGCGTCATCTGTAGTACTCCTTTAGTACCACTTTCAACAAATCTCTTGTAATTTTGACAGTAGCGATTATGGACTAGCATAACAATGTAGTACACACATCCCTGAAACACTACTGAAAATAGGAAAATCCAGAGCCTCTGTCACACAGAATTACAGCCGTTTTTCCACTAAAATACAACTGGCGTCATCTGTAGTACTCCTTTAGTACCACTTGCAACAAATCTCTTGTAATTTTGACAGTAGCGATTATGGACTAGCATAACAATGTAGTACATGCATCCCTGAAACACTACTGAAAATAGGAAAATCCAGAGCCTCTGTCACACAGAATTACAGCCGTTTTTCCACTAAAATACAACTGGCGTCATCTGTAGTACCACTTGCAACAAATCTCTTGTAATTTTGACAGTAGCGATTATGGACTAGCATAACAATGTAGTACACACATCCCTGAAACACTACTGAAAATAGGAAAATCCAGAGCCTCTGTCACACAGAATTACAGCCGTTTTTTCCACTAAAATACAACTGGCGTCATCTGTAGTACTCCTTTAGTACCACTTTCAACAAATCTCTTGTAATTTTGACAGTAGCGATTATGGACTAGCATAACAATGTAGTACACACATCCCTGAAACACTACTGAAAATAGGAAAATCCAGAGCCTCTGTCACACAGAATTACAGCCGTTTTTCCACTAAAATACAACTGGCGTCATCTGTAGTACTCCTTTAGTACCACTTGCAACAAATCTCTTGTAATTTTGACAGTAGCGATTATGGACTAGCATAACAATGTAGTACATGCATCCCTGAAACACTACTGAAAATAGGAAAATCCAGAGCCTCTGTCACACAGAATTACAGCCGTTTTTCCACTAAAATACAACTGGCGTCATCTGTAGTACTCCTTTAGTACCACTTTCAACAAATCTCTTGTAATTTTGACAGTAGCGATTATGGACTAGCATAACAATGTAGTACACACATCCCTGAAACACTACTGAAAATAGGAAAATCCAGAGCCTCTGTCACACAGAATTACAGCCGTTTTTCCACTAAAATACAACTGGCGTCATCTGTAGTACTCCTTTAGTACCACTTGCAACAAATCTCTTGTAATTTTGACAGTAGCGATTATGGACTAGCATAACAATGTAGTACACACATCCCTGAAACACTACTGAAAATAGGAAAATCCAGAGCCTCTGTCACACAGAATTACAGCCGTTTTTCCACTAAAATACAACTGGCGTCATCTGTAGTACTCCTTTAGTACCACTTTCAACAAATCTCTTGTAATTTTGACAGTAGCGATTATGGACTAGCATAACAATGTAGTACACACATCCCTGAAACACTACTGAAAATAGGAAAATCCAGAGCCTCTGTCACACAGAATTACAGCCGTTTTTCCACTAAAATACAACTGGCGTCATCTGTAGTACTCCTTTAGTACCACTTGCAACAAATCTCTTGTAATTTTGGCAGTAGCGATTATGGACTACCATAACAATGTAGTACATGCATCCCTGAAACACTACTGAAAATAGGAAAATCCAGAGCCTCTGTCACACAGAATTACAGCCGTTTTTCCACTAAAATACAACTGGCGTCATCTGTAGTATTCCATTAGTACCACTTGCAACAAATCTCTTGTAATTTTGGCAGTAGCGATTATGGACTAGCATAACAATGTAGTACATGCATCCCTGAAACACTACTGAAAATAGGAAAATCCAGAGCCTCTGTCACACAGAATTACAGCCGTTTTTCCACTAAAATACAACTGGCGTCATCTGTAGTACTCCTTTAGTACCACTTGCAACAAATCTCTTGTAATTTTGGCAGTAGCGATTATGGACTACCATAACAATGTAGTACATGCATCCCTGAAACACTACTGAAAATAGGAAAATCCAGAGCCTCTGTCACACAGAATTACAGCCGTTTTTCCACTAAAATACAACTGGCGTCATCTGTAGTACTCCTTTAGTACCACTTGCAACAAATCTCTTGTAATTTTGACAGTAGCGATTATGGACTAGCATAACAATGTAGTACACACATCCCTGAAACACTACTGAAAATAGGAAAATCCAGAGCCTCTGTCACACAGAATTACAGCCGTTTTCCCACTAAAATACAACTGGCGTCATCTGTAGTACTCCTTTAGTACCACTTGCAACAAATCTCTTGTAATTTTGGCAGTAGCGATTATGGACTACCATAACAATGTAGTACATGCATCCCTGAAACACTACTGAAAATAGGAAAATCCAGAGCCTCTGTCACACAGAATTACAGCCGTTTTTCCACTAAAATACAACTGGCGTCATCTGTAGTACTCCTTTAGTACCACTTTCAACAAATCTCTTGTAATTTTGACAGTAGCGATTATGGACTAGCATAACAATGTAGTACACACATCCCTGAAACACTACTGAAAATAGGAAAATCCAGAGCCTCTGTCACACAGAATTACAGCCGTTTTTCCACTAAAATACAACTGGCGTCATCTGTAGTACTCCTTTAGTACCACTTGCAACAAATCTCTTGTAATTTTGACAGTAGCGATTATGGACTAGCATAACAATGTAGTACATGCATCCCTGAAACAATT